>BHFT01056744.1:0-22655 GCA_004320025.1 Laticauda laticaudata
CAACAGATGGAACATTTTTCTCATCCGCTGTGTCCTTTTTACAAACGTTTTGCATCCTTCAGCCAGTGTGACAGGGCTTTTACAGACAAGGTGGATTGGAATTAGATGGATCTATACTTCCCACTGCCTTGTGGGAAGTATAGAGTCAGGAGGTTTAATCCACAATGAAAATATGGGAGGCTTTGTGTCCTATAAATAAGGTCACAGTAAGAGAGAGACTCTCGGAGAATGGGCATTTGGATTGGTAGTATTTATTGAAAAATTGGGTGGAGTAAGAGTCATACTCCATCCACCTCAAGTTGAGGTGAAAGGTATTGGTATGTGTAGTGTAGTTAATAGATTCTGATAGGTTAACTAGGCCTTTCTAATGGCAGGAATATCAAACTTTAAGTGGATGGGAATGGCTGGTAGCATTTCAGTTTTGGGACTAAATTGTTGTTGATAGAGAGATGAGAAAGATTGTAATTATGGTTTAGAACTTTAGATGATGAAAGCACAAGAAACCCAGTGGAGATAAATTGGAAGAGATGTGGCAGGGGGCACAGTTTTTCCAGGAGGTAAGAGATGACAACTTGGTGTCAATCTCTGCTTCCAAGGATTGGTAGTCAGGTTACTGAGGACCTTGATTTCAAGTTGCTGGTGATAAATGCCAGTTCCATTGGTAATAAGAACACATTTATTCCTAACTTGGGGTATTACCTAACCAACCCCTCCCCAGGCCTCGCCAGAAATACTTGTTAAAATCTTGTCCCACTTTCTGGAAACTGTTGGAATCAAAAGTACTCTATACAAGGAGTAGGAAGACTTTACTACAGTGGCTCACATGCTCATTAGTACTTAGTTGGACAATTGCATTGGGCTACCTACCTCTGAAGACCCACTACTAGTTTAGAATGCAGCAGCCCACCTGCTAGCCAACACCCACTGTCAAGAACATATTATATTGCTGCTTTTGTGTTGATATGTTTCTAGATACAACTCAAAATGCTGATTGTAATCTATAATTTTTTTATGCCCTAAGTATCTTCAGAATCACCTTTTCTAACCAGGATCAAATTGTCAGATATATTCATCATGAGAGGCTACTGGTGATTGTGAAGTGAGGACTGAGGCAAGATGATGTGGCCTCCCAGTTATGGTACCAATACTTTGACACAATCTCCTGCTAGAAACTAGATTAGCCTGTTCTGTGATAGCCTCCTGGAAACAGGTTAAGATAAAGCTATTTCAAAGGTTGGGAATTAATGTGATGTAACACTCTTTGAGCATTCTTTTGTTGTTGCTTTGTTTTATTGTCTGTTTCCCTTAAAATTACTTTTTTAAATCACAGATGTTTTGTTCTATTGTGAATGTCTGGGAGTCCTGGGAAATTTCAATGATGAACAAATATAATTAATAATTATTATAGAAACCAGTAGATATATGCAAATCCTTATGAAGTGATGGTGCATGCACTTGCATGTAAAAATGGCTGGGAATAGCTGCCAAAATATTAGCAGAAACCTGGGGAAATATGTGGTTGCTTTCTTCCAATTAAGAAAAAGTGTTTTAATTGTATTCTTGCATGTTCCAAAGCAAGTCTTTTAAGGGAAAAATTACACAGTCCTAGAAATCAATATTGGAGGTTTTGAGCAGTATATCTGTTTAATGTCTTTACAGTGATCTCATTATTTGTGTTTAATGACAGACTATAATAAAAACGCAGCAAAAATATATTCCTTAGTGAGAAATATCTGACAAATTTCAAGAAGTTGATAGGATTATATAAAAAGGCATGAGTAATTGCAATAGAAACACTGAGCATCTGAACAGGATTGGGAGATTTCCTGTAAGACATTTGTTTGGGAAAGACTGCTCTATCTTGGTTTTGTATCATTGTGGGAATTCTGCTGAAAAACACCCTTCTACTGATGCTTTGTACATCTGAAGATTTCTTGCTGAAGCTAAATATCTCTTCTAAGTTCTTACCTTCATTCTTGGTATTTTACCAAAGGATTGTCTATAATATGATGTTCTTCAGAAGAATAGATCACTGGAATAGATACTTTATATCAACTAACTCAAACCAAATATGTAAGGTACTTTATCAGTATAAAATGTTAAAACTTAAGGCCCTGTCACACTGGCCGACGGATGCAAAACGTTTGTAAAAAGGACACAGCGGACGAGCAAAATGTTCCATCCGTTTTTATCCGCTCTCAAAAATGCCCCGGAATTTGCATAAGCAGGAGCGGGCAAACACAGAAAAGAACGGACAGGGGGGAGGACGTAGGCAGATGGAAGATGGATGCTCCATGGAAGCTAGCGGACTGAAAAGAGGAGAGGAAGCAGCGTGACACAGTCCGCAGGGCGTTCTGGGGAGCACAGGCAAAGCGGCCCACACAGAAGCAGAAAGAGTCGGATGCAGAGAGCAGGAGAAGCCTAGCGGATCGGTCCTAGCGGATGCTAGCGGGATGCCAGTGGAGTGCTAGGTTGGATCCTAGCATTTCAGCTTGCGGTCAATGCAGTGGAGGCTATGGCAATTGTGTCAGCCCTGCAGATATAAAGGAAGCAGCTTCCCAAGCAGTGCTACTCGATTCAGTAGGAAGACCTGCTTCCAGAACTACTTAGCTTTGCCTTATAGCCAGCCAGCCAGCGCCAGCCAGCTTCTCGAGCCAGCACTCCATACAACCATGGGGATAGAAACGCGAATGTCATCTCTCGCATCTGCTTTGCAGGTCCCTGTGCAATGATGCGACAGGCCACCCTCTCCACTCCAGCCTGTTGCCCTGACTCTGCTTCTGCGTGAGGCTTTCTGGCTGCTGCCGTGCCTCGATCCGTTAGGTTTGCCTG
Organism: Laticauda laticaudata; assembly: GCA_004320025.1. Classification (NCBI taxonomy): domain Eukaryota; kingdom Metazoa; phylum Chordata; class Lepidosauria; order Squamata; family Elapidae; genus Laticauda; species Laticauda laticaudata. The sequence goes on from BHFT01056744.1 coordinate 2,833, forward strand.
AGGTGCTTCTGAATGGGGTGTCTTAGTGGCTGTTTCTGTATGCTGCTTCTGTGGTTGGTGCTTCTGCGGGCTTGGCTTCTGTGTGGTGGGCTTTCTGCTGGTTGCTTACTCTGCTGCACTGCTCTCTGGTGCGGGTGCTTCTGCTGGTGCTCATATACTCTGCTGGCGCGTGGCTCTTGGTGCTGGTGCTTCTCTGGTGCTTACGTCGTGCTGTGTCGCTGCTCCTGGTGCGTGCTTTGCCTTGGTGTCTCTGCTGCTGCCGCTCGTCTGCTGTGCTCAACGTGTGCTGGCTCCGTGCTGGTTGCTCTGGTGCTGACTGGTGCTCCTGGTGTCTGCTGTGGGTCTACCTGGTGCTTACTGTGCTCCTGGGCCTACCTGCGTGCTCCTGCCTTGGTTGTGGTGCTCCTGGTGCCCTGCTTATTGCTGCTTGTGTCTGTTAGCTTGCATGAGTGCGCTGCTGGTTGTGGAGGAGCACAGCCCACCTACTAACCTCTGAAAGCACCCTTCCTGATGAGGCGCCCATATGGCGCCTGCCAAAGGAGGTAAGAAGCAAGACGCCCGGTGAACGGGAGAGGGGCAATATCATACATAGAAGAGTGAACATGAGGATAGATGCTGGAGTTGCTGATGGTGAGATATCGAGTATCTATGGTCGGAAGGGACACAGGCTTCTATCGAGACATGCGCAATAAGGAATCGTCTTGCACATCTTCCATCTGCTTCCAACTTGGGAGTTGCACCAGTGCTTCCGGAGGTTGCGCTGTCTGTCTTCCCTTCAGCGGTGAACTCTGTTGGGGCGCCTTCATGGAAGGTAGGTTCCTACTGAGGTAGAAGGGTCAAATTCCCCACAATGAAGTAGGGCACATCTCTGCATGTCGTGGGACAGGGGGTCTTGGATCTGGGAAGCCCTGATGAGGTTGCATTCCCGCGCCTACTTGAGGTCACTAGGCACTTGTGTACCTTGGGCATCTGAAGCCTGCGACCGTTGCCTGAGGAGCATCGATGTATCATGAACTTTGTAGTCAGCTCAGTGTCGACCAATGGGCGAAAGGGATGATCGCTTGAACGAAAGCCCCTTGTGTTGGAAATAAGTGGAACCGACCGACTGGCTGGAGCTATGCAGGCCAACTGCTTGCCATCTATGGCTACCAACGGTGTGGGGGAGTTCCACCTCTGATACCATGGCTCTGACTTTTTTCCAGCCTTCCTCATGGAAGGTGGCACTTGGAGGAGCTCCTCCAAGGTATTCTTCGATGATGGCCTGCCTACTACTTTCTCTGGACCCACAATTTGCTGAGTGGGTGTTGGTGTGGCACGACGCTCCAGACTGTCGCATTGCTCCTGTAGGTGGTCCCTGAGGCGCAGGTGGTGCAGAGTACAGTGCCACCTTGACGCCCAGGAGTCCGGCTGGGCTGGAAGGTTGGTGTTTGCCTTGGTCAATCTGGGTCTCAGCCACTCCACAACTTCATCAAAACATGGCTGGAGGCATCCCTCATGAAGTTCTGGAATGCACGAGGGTCTTCGTTCCTCCAGCTCCACCATCAGCTTGTTGTTACAGTCCGTAACTCTGGCTCGTTTTCCCGATCCATCTTCAGACCCAGACGCTCTATGCCGCCTCCTTTTCTTCCGTAGAACAGTTGAAAGAGCTTTTAGATGGCTTCGCACTGTTGCAGAACGCATGGGAGGCTTCCAAAAAGGACTGTGTTACGATCCATGGTGGACATCAATGGATGCTTGAAGAGCAAAGAGCCAGATGAAGGCTGCAGACGTCAGCACCAGCAGGGCTGCTGGACTGAAAGTGTGAGATTCAGGTGAGTTCCTCCCCTTTTTATAGGCAATATAGGTTTTCCACTAGGTGTCCTTTTTCATCCTCTAGGCATCCTGCATACAATCCTAAATTATCTGAGATTACATCCCCCTCTCGCGAACGGTTTTTTCGTTTTTAAATGCCTTGTGTGCGAGCTGCATCAACTTCATCCTTTCTCCGTTCCCGTGCTTAACTACGCTGTGCGTACCATTCCGGTCCATTCACTTCCTTCCCTGTGTCCGTTTTCCTCTGGAGCGGATTTGAGTTGCGCGGATGCGCAGCGGATGCCTAGCGGATATAGCGGATACGTAACGGATGACGACGGATGTAGAACGCATGTTCCCCATATGCGTTACGGATGCAGAAAGGACACGTTGGATACATTTTCCAATCAAAAGGTTTTGAGCAGCTCAAAACTTTTTGAGCAGATGGAAGCTCAGTCAACGGATGCCGGACGGATAGAGAGGATGAAAAACGGAGGCAGTGAGTACAGAACGCATTAACCAATGGATGGCAAGTGTTCCTCTCTGTTTTACATCTTCTTTCCATCTGTTGGTGCAGTGTGACATGGGCTTTAGCTCCTGATCAGTACACTTTTCAGAAATAGATACCATCTTCCAGTTATCCTTTATTTCTTCCCAATTAGTCCAGTGTCTTTGCTCCTCAACCCACAGAGATAATGGATAGATCGTGTACAGCCATCCAAAAATTATTAGACTGTGATATCCACCAGCACTCATAATTTTCCATGCTTGGCAAGAAGCGATGGAACATGAAGTTCAATAAATCTGGAGATCCAAATTTTCTTTATCTTTCACCTAAAGAGTCCATAGGCTACAAAAATTGAAGAAAAAAATTGGTGAAAGACAGTGATACAAATGAGAAATGAAAGAGAAGCAGCAGAATTCAGTGAATTTTTCGTTAAAATGCCACTTCTCCCCACTTTTTCTTACCATCAAGTTAAAAGCTACCACACATCAGATACTGTTTCTAATCACTGAAAACATTAAACAAATAAATCCCATTCCTATCTCTGTGGATGAGGTGAGCAGTTATGGGGGGTGTTATTAAGAATTACTTAATAATCCCCTTCTCTTGTCCTAGACTTTTATTCTCATTGCATCCTCCAATCCTAGCTCCACCAACCTTCCTGTAAGCCTGGTATGTGGAGAACATGTCAAGATGTTTTCATGTGTTCATATGATTTCCAGGAGACCACTAGATATATTTTAAAACACTTATCCTTCCAAGAAGTTAGGTGTTATAGTACTTGATTGATGAGAATGACTTGGAAAAGTCAATAATTTTCCAATCTCAAGGATCAGATCTATGGAAGTGAAGAGCTGGCAATTAAAAAAACTTCTTGCCACCTTCCATGCTTGTTTGCTTTGCTTGACAATAAGGGGATTTTTTTTCTGAAACTTACCTTGATGGCATGGACTGGGACTTATGAAAGTTTATGAAAGTTGTTCAAACATGTTACCAATAAAATTCTAAACAATTTAAAATGAGAGTAGGATAGGATACAATAACTATAGGATAAAATTCAATAATTTAATACATAAATATGTAAAATAGAATAAAATGACATAAAATTAATTATGCCAGACTTTAAAACAATATTTCTCAGTCTTGGTTAATTTAAGACACATGAACTTCAACTCCCAGAATTCCCCCACTCAGTATGTTGGCTGGGGAATTCTGGGAGTTGAAGTCCATACATCTTAAAGTCACTGAGGTTGAGAAACACTGACTTAAGGAGTTTTGGCTATCTGTTTTCTGATGGAATGGACAATTACAACTGTTCCTTTAGAAGCTTGCAAGAAAGATGAAGTATACATTTCTGTATTCCTTTTCAAGAATCACGATTTAAAAACAACAACAACCCTACAAGTCACTACATCAAGGAGCAAAACTTTGTTCCATTGATGCAAGGAGGCATAGTAACTCAGTGGGGGGATTCAAATTTTTTTTACTACTGTTTCTGTGGGTGTGGCTTGGTGGGCATGGCAGGGGAAAGATACTGTAAAATCTCCAGCCAGACGTGGTATTTGCCGGTTCTCCAAACTACTCAAAATTTCCACTACCAGTTCTCCAGAACTGGTCAGAACCTGGTGAANCCAGAGGTGGTATTTGCCGGTTCTCCAAACTACTCAAAATTTCCACTACCAGTTCTCCAGAACTGGTCAGAACCTGGTGAATACCACCTCTGGCATAGTTCCAATATACAAGTTTCCTTGCTGAAGGTCAAGTATTTTAATTTGTTTTTGTAACAGTAAGATCGGTGAAGTCATCTTTATAGCACACCCCACCAAGTAATTAAACTGTGTTTCCAAAAGTACACTAGTATTATAAATGTAAACATGTTTGAATCAGTGTAGTGGTCATGGCTTCCATCAGAAAGTGGAACAAAAATATCTCCAAATAGTAGGTTTGGATAGGGGGAAAAAAATCAATATACTTTTCCTGCTGACTCTGCCTAAACTACAACCCCCAGAATTCCTTAGTTACAGCAGGGCCTCGAGGGATAAACAGGTATGAAACAGGTACCTTTCCAATATAGACATGCTTTTGGTCTGACCTCCATTTTTTTTTTCTTAGTCAGGAAGCCAAAATAAAGATAGACTTTCATTAATTCAATCTCAGCAGGAAACCTAGCTATAGCTGATCAGATCTGGCCTTGTGGGTTATCAGCTGTCAGTATTAGTGTTAAATTCTGCTTCCCCTCCCCATTGTTTTCCTTTTTTTCCCCCAGCTCTCTCTAAATTCTTTTCCTGTCATTCCAACTCAAATGATCCATAATAGCAACATGCTGTATTGGTTATTCCGTAAGGCAGGCCTAATAAAAGCATGCTTACAATCATTTTTCCTTTTAAGATCTTTGGAGAATTTGTTCTTTACAGAATCAAACCTGTGTTCTTAATAAAGGAAGATTGAATAAAACAAGCCCTGTGAAGCAGGAAGACTAATTTAACAGCTCATTGATGAAAATCGGAGCTTAGCTTCAAGGAGTCCCTCTATGTTCTTCCCCCCTTGGATCCACATAACTGACTATAGGGGAACAGATGGTTTAAAACTGAGTGCCAAATGTGCCATTAATTTATTTTTTGCCCTGCCTTTTAATGCTTAGCCTTGCTAAAAATATTTAAGGCTATTGAACACTAGAAGCATTCCTATCTGATGCAGGATTGTGTAAAATATATATTCCTATATATTTTATGGTTCTGAAATTTAACACCAGTGGTAAGTTAGCTATTACAAGCTTCCTTTTAAAAAAAACTGGATAAAAAACTGTCCCTTAGTAACATTTGATGTTAAATGAAGAGCTAATTATTTCTAACCATTTCTGAAACAGAATTATGAAAAAAGAAGCATTTGCAGCTTTGGGACTGCTCCTGTTATTTTCGAATGCAGGTTTATAAATATTCATTCAGCAATACATTATCTTATGTTCATTGGCACTTTCTTCCTGAAAAGAGTGTTTTGAATGGCAGCCCATTTTTTTCATGATAAAAGCAACCCTGGATTAAAGGCTTGATAAAAAATTTAGAAAATTATGCCTGCTGTGGAAGAAGAGGAAACCAAGAGGGGTTTTCCCCTTCCTACATAAAAAAACTAAAACTGGACATCACCAATTATTTGGTGAGTATCTATGGAGATTCTCAATCAGCCAGGTCATGGTTGTCCCAAAGCTGCTTTTCAAAAGGTAACTGGACTTTCTTGTTTTTTTTTTTCCTTGAAAATGTTTAACATCTCATCCAAAAAGCTCCTTCAGTTCTATTTGGCAAATAGATTCAAGGCAAATAATTAAACCTATCACCACATATTGATTAAAAGGCATAATTTGCTACCATAAGATTAACTGTTTGCCATAGGCTTTGATTGGTGTAAGTAGTCCCACCTCAATATCTTTTGTCACCAGAAGGCGCTCTCTCTCTCTCTCTTTTTTTGCAATACTTTTTTTTACATTTTTCTTTCTTCTGCAAACATACTGTTGTGTGAACAGTGTGTTACATATTAAAACTGTTAACCTAATAATTAATATTAGTACAAATTGTCTATCCTGATTATTCCAAATTCCCACATGTCAATTTCTATATTCTTAGCATCACTTCTTTTATTGTAAAGGCTCTCTTTTGTAATCACTGCCAAAATGTACCAATTTGCCACTACAATTCAGTGGAGTGCCTTCCACTCAAAACAACTTCCACTCAAAACAACATTTGACTGTTTGTGGTCTTAACATTCAGTTCAATTGAACCTTAGTGTTTGTAAAAAAAGAATCAACCATTTCATCATCTTTTGAAGGAAAAAAAAAGAATTAAAAGAGCTGTTTGTCTGGGCTTTGTCCACTTTTTGCTTTGAGCTGAACTCTGCTCACTTGTAATTTATAAATATCAAATGTGGCTCTCAGACTCATCCCTCGTCTTAGAAGTAGGCTAGACAATCGCAGAGCAGCTAAATCTGTCCCTGGCTATTGCATATTATGACTAAATTATATACCAGTATTCTGAAGCATCAGGCCACTGATTATCCATTTACAGGAGGCAATAAACATTGTTACCTTTATACCTTCTTCATGGGAGATCTATAGTCATTTGGTAAAACTTTTATCTCTTTTACATTTCCAAGGAGAAAGTGACTTTAGTCAAACCTTCCTGAATCTACTCTGAGGAGAGAAATATATATGAAGTGATATTAACTTAATTAATTTAATTTCTTTTTAATTTAATTTAATATTAATTTCTTTTTTGAAGTGTAACCCAGAGGTTGGAACACTATCTTGTTTTGTTTCCTCTTGTATAATTACCATTGTATTTAGGACTGACATGAGGAAGATAGTTTATAGGATTCTGGATAATTTCTGTATTTCAAAGACTCATACGCTCTGTATATTCCCAGTGTTAAAGTAAAGGTAAAGGTTCCCCTTGCACATACATGCTAGTAGTTTCTGGCTCTAGGACGCAGTGCTCATCTTCATTACAAAGCCGAAGGGCCAGCACTGTCCGAAGATGTCTCCATGGTCATGTGGCCAGCATGATTAAATGGCAAAGGCACATGGAATGCTGTTACCTTCCCACCAAAGTGGTCCCTATTTTTCTACTTGCATTTTTACATGCTTTCAAACTTCTAGGTTGGCAGAAGCTGAGACAAGTAATGGGAGATCACTCCGTTATGCGGTGCTAGGGATTTGAACCGCCAAACTGCTGATCTTTCTGATTGAAAAACTTAGCATTTTAGACATTGAGTCACTGCCTCCCATATTCCCAGTGTTAGGTATATACCAAATTAAATTAATGTAATTATTTAATTAAATAAAATAAAATACATTTTGTATGATCATATATTCAACGTTCTATTGATGTACTAGGATAGAACACTCAAGCTTCCTATTCTAAAAATTGCATAAAGAGCACATTTAATCAGTGTTCTTCAAAGAAGGTTATTACAGTAATTTCTCCAGAACTTCTAATTGTTGCAGTACTTCAAAAGCAACAATTGCAATGAAATCATAAGTATTTAAGTTAAGCACTCAGTGGTAAATCAAACCTTTGTTTAATGCTGAAAAGTTTTTAAATGGCTTGTTTGGAACTGACCAAACCATCATAATATTTGGGACGCCAAATTGACTTTTTAAGAATTATTTAGATTGCACTTTCTAATTGGAATTACCCTTCAATGCAGGTTTTCCACTGATAAATGTCAGGATTTTAATAGAATTAAGGAATAACTCTCAAGATGAGCCCAAAGAGAATCTGAATGTTAAAGTTCCAAAGAAAGCTGAAGCTAGAATAAATATCTAACAATAAACAAAATGTAGAAAATTATATCTGCTTTTCTCAACAGGTAATTGTAATTTACACAAGGAAAATATTATAACCTGTCTTTGAGGATGAGTCAGGCACCTAGTCTAGGTTCTTGAACTGAATGGATTTTATTATGAAATTACCATAATACATATAACTATGAAGACATCAGTTTGGCAATGGTGTTTCAGCTAAGAAGAAATGAGAAGAAAAAAAATATATGGAAATATCTTTGCTTACTTTCATTAATTTGATATGAACATGCAAAAGAGTCTAGCCCAATATAATATTTTTTGCTTCTTTAAAACTTCTGCTTTATCCAGGTTCATTTCAATTTGGGGACTGAAAAGTAACACCAGTAATTGCATAGAGGCTTCACTGATTCCCTCCATGGATCATTTCTGGAGAGAGGGTCTTTTCAGTAATAATACTCCAACTGTCCTAAAACAACTTCCCTTGACTTTCCCAGCTTTGAATCAAAATGTGTAAAACCTGTCTAAACTCTTCCTGTTTCTTCACTATCCACAGTGCAATGGATCATTTTTGGAGAGAGAGGGATTTCAGTAATAACACTCCAACTTTGAAACTCCTCTGTAAGGAGTGTTCATTTTCTGGAGCCAAGTAGACTTATTTAATTGTTTGTTGAACTTTTAAACTCTAGTGATTCTGGCTCATTTGTGTGTGCGTATTGTAGTTTAAAACTCATTTTTATATATTTACAACATTGTACGTGCTTTATTGTGAGCCGCCATGCTAACATGCTTGAAGATAAGATATGATACACTTACTACATTATGATACCACTTAACCCAAATTTTGTTTTAGAGCCTAATTATCTTATTAAGAAATTTAAGGATACCACTAAGTGCCTTCAGATGGAAATAAGTTGCAGCAATAAAAAGAATTGGGCGAAAGCAGTTAACCAGCATTCTAGCATTCTAATAGCAGATGCCATTACAATTTGTGACCTAAAGTTTTTCTGTGTTCATTGTGTTCTAAGACACAAATTATTGCTGGCCTTTAAAAAGTCAAGGTAATTAGTCAGGTCAATTTGGATTACTAAGCAAAGCTGAATAAATATGTCCAGAGGATGATGGGCTTTTAAATACTGCCAATAATGCTCTAGCCCTCCAGCACAGGTGGAGCTGCTGCTCCTGCTACAGAGATTTTCTTTAATAAGCATCAAAGCCAATAAGAGTTAATGTCATCATCTACTATTCTTTCATCATAGGAATCATTTACTTGCTATGATCACTCAGTGTGGCTGCCTTAATCATTATAGCAGGGCCGAAATAACTATTATCTTAAGTATACAACAGACTAAGGAGAATTCATGAAAACAGTCTGTCCAACTGAAAATAATTAACTGTGGGGCCTCCACATGGAGAAAGAAAGAGTCCCTTTAAAATTCAGCGCAGTTTATTACAAGCTGTTCTCTGTTTAAGTAAGAGTATATTAGTGAGATTCCAGTTGTAGTGAGAGGAATTACAAATGTTGAGAGGCATTCCTCCACTGGAAATGTACTACTCAATTGGAGATCTATATCAAATTACCATCCATAAACAAATGGAGAATGAAAATATTTTATGTATGAAAAACACAAATAAAATTCCCCCCTCTCTCACACACATTTCTATCCTAAATACTCTGTAAGGGTTTTTTTCATATTCAAGAAGCTTCTGTATCTAATAGGTAGAACAGAATTATTTGGGTCTATGTATGTGTGCATGTGTACTTGTGCAATTTTTTTTCTTAAATTGATCCTAACTGGTCAGAGATCATGTAGTAGTAAATTTTCAATTAATAGAACAAATAGAAATGTGACATCAACATGAGATTCAAACAAGTTCGGTTATGTGATTCTATCAGAAAGTCAGATTAAAGCGAGGAGATTGCACCAGTTCTCCATAAGCCTGATTGTAGTCAGTCAACTTTAAACAGATGAATCAATAAAGTGATAGATATATAATAAAGCTAATAATAGTAAAGTGAGAACAGGGCAAGGGAGGTTTTATCACAACTTCTGAATCAGTCTTACACGAGCATAAATCCATTAATGTATTCACTGGGGTTAGTGAAATTATTGCTAAACCTTGGGATGGGGTGTAGACCAGCATCTCACAGTCTCAAATAATGATTAAGGGAAACTTTAATGACTACACAAAGAGTGGAAAGTGATGAATGCAGTAGCAAGTTGGGCTAACATATATCTATATTTAAAAATAAGATGCTGCTCATCAAAGCATTCTTTTTTCTTTTCTGAGAATTTTCAAGTCTGAAGGGAATTGTTGTGGGGCCCCAGTGGCCAGCGGAGCTGGTGGAAGACTTGGACAGTGAGGAGGTTGGGGAGGAACATGGTCCAGTCCTTGAATCTGGGGAAGGCTCTGATGAGTGCTCTGCATCAGAGTCAGAGATGGAGCCAGGACCATCCGACAGTTATCAGCTGCCTTTGGAGTCAGAGATCAGTGGGGCAGAATAACAGCTGGAACCTGTTCCTGATGTGCACATGCACAGAGCTGCCAGAAGAAGGGAACAGTTAAGGAACAAGGGTCAACTTGAGAGTAAAGACACAGATGGATGGTAAATGGCCCCTCCCCTAGGGAATAAATAGAAATAGGAGTGATGTTTGTAGGAGACAATTAGTTCATTTAATTAATGTGAAGATTTGTTCGTGACTCTCAGAGACTCCTTATATTTTCTTGTACAGCGTTGTGCTTAGAAGTTATCGGTCTGGCAACTCTCCAAGCCTGATAAGGTCTGTGATTGCAATTTACTCTTGAAAGACTGTTTGCCAGGACTTTGCTGGGTGTGAATGATAGGAATTCACTTTAGTCTAATGAAAAGGGGATTTGTTGGGACAAGGAGTCTTTTTTGTGATTTTGTGAAGCCTAGGTCAGTACAGGAACCTGCTGAACACATATACTGGTAGTTTCATGTTGAATATTTCTATGTAAGACAATTGTATTTATTCCCAAATACTGTACAGATCAATCCTTTCCCATTCTATTCTTGATAAGACCAGTAAATAAAAATCTAATCTTGTTTATCTGCACAATTGCTTGTAAGAAAGAGATAGCTCCAGAATATGTTCCCATATGTTTAGCATTTTTTTAAAGAAAGACTGGAGAACCACTAGTCTTCTTAATCAAACTCATTCTCCAAAAATAACTAAGGAAAGGAACATTGAAAGCTATTCTACTGATTTATTGTGTCATAAAAAATTATGACAGTAGCCAACAATCTGTTTTTTTAGAAGAGTAACAAAATCATACTTATGGAGTAGTCAAGATATCGATGATGTCTGAGAGTGCAGTCATTTAGACCTTCATCTAATAGCTGCTGTGTGGACTAAAGTTACCAGGAAAGCAAATCAGCCCCTATTTCTTTAATTACAATCTGATCAGGAAGTGAATAGATTGTTCTTTTGATACAGAAGCAGGAATATATTGCAATCTTGTCAACTCCAGTAGATTATTACCTACCTCACTTCTGAATATAATTGATGTATACAATATCCCTTTGAATTCTTGGTGAGCAATAACACATATGAAACTATCCCTATGGTTAATTTCTGATCTGCTTCGCTAACCTCTTAGACTGATCTGAAATTTCTAGGCGACATGGCCCAATGTATATAGATAACCCCAAGCTAGGCTGCAATTTTATTCAAACTCCAATGGTAGAACACCACGTTTAACTGGTTGGGTTTTCCTTGTAAGTCATAAATAAATTTACACTCAACTGTAGCTGTAAAGCTTCTTGTGGTCCTTAGAGGGCCACACCATTGCATGAAGCCTGCTGTATTTCCTTTGCTTAAAAATGTATAGGTCACTCTTCAGAACATTTCCCCCCCTCAAGTGTAGCAATCAGATAAACCTATTGATCAAAGCAATCCAGATATAAGGCCTGTCGGCTGGTCTGGAAAGTGCTTACTCCATTTGAAAAAGCATTGAGATCTTGGATCCTTGCAGCATTTAGCAATTTTGTTTGGTCTGTAATTTCAAATGCTTTTGGAAATTATTATGAATCACAACATTTCAGGATCTTGGAGAAAAGAGGAAAACAGAGAGGTCCCAGTACTGTTCTTTTCTTAGTTAAATATATGTTTGCAGTGTGGCATGAAGTGCTGGGTTTAATGAGCGGCTACAATTTACTTATCTTTCAAATGGATCATTTTAAATACATGTTGGAGAATGCTCTTTTCCAAACTGCCCATTAGAGGTGAAGTACAAAGTAAGTGAATTGTATCTGGGAAACAGTTCTTATCTTGTGACCCTAATATGTGAACTGCTAGGAGGCAAAGTGCTCGATAAAAGCTTCCTAGCAATGGCAGCTCTGTACTGAAATGTGTTTTAAAAATCTTTGTTTTCCTTTTGTCCATTGATGAAAAGTAGTTCTTTAATGGTGCAATTTAAATAATGGACATCGTCTTGGAGAAAAGGAAATGAAAACAAAAATTGATCAGACTAGAACAGTAAAATAAATTGAAAACAGGTAATTAAAACCTGTTATTTGCGAATGCCGCCAATATGACAGTTTCCCTCAAACTGGTTCCATCCAGATGTTTTTATTGAAGATTTCCTAAAATTGACCAGGGTCCTAAGAGTTAATGACAGTGATTGTCAAAATAGTCTGGAAGACCTTGGATGCTTTCATAGTTTGCCACAAGGATATGGACTTTAATCCTCTATTTTTTTTAACTATCAGGAATAACATAGCCCCACAAATAGCAACAGTGACTAACACAGATGCCTATCAGAAAAAAAATACAGAACTAAATTAGACCACAATTCTGTCTACTAAGAAGGCCTACTGACATCCTAAAGCCAAGACAGTTTTCAGGGATATTCTTGAATGGCTAGCACAACATCAAAGAAACATGACATTGCTGTTTTTCTACTGCTAATGGCAACGAGAAAAGGTAGTCTTTTTCTCTTTTTTCTACCTTTCCTTTTTCTCCAGTTCAACTGGCCTCTGGTGTAGAAAAAGTTTTAGCTACTTCTTTTTGAAAAAGGTCATCAGTGAAAGTTTATTGTTTTTCATAAATGCAGGTTTACAATTAGAGCATATAGTTTTTGCTTATTATTTTTATTCTGTTTTGAATTGTTAGCTGCCCAGTCATTTATTTGAGCTAGACAACTGTATAATTTAATAAATAAATTAATATGGGCAAGTTGACTGTATAGATACTGTGGCAATCATACTAAACCATAGTAAGCCACATAAGACAGCCATGCTTTCTCCAGGTGACACATGGTAGGAGCGCTGCATCGCCATTTCCCTTGGCACTAGGAAACCTGAGATCTTGAACACAGAGATTGGGCAGTAACATATCTCAGAGAGAAAAAGAGGAATTTTCATGTGGGTGCATGCGCAAATCCCCTTACTCAACCGTGAAGTAACTCTGATTACTATCCTGGCCCCAGATTTAGCTCTTAAAGTAAAAAAGATTGCTTACCAATACAATGTTTATACCTTGTTTAGGGCCAATAAAATTCATTCTGAGCACATATGGGATTTTGCCATGTAGAAGCCTTCTCTGCTGATAGTGTCATGAGGAGTCCTCTGGCGTAAAAACAGGAAATAAATTCATTTGGTTTCATTTTAAAGCACTCTTTTTAAAAAAAAAAACACACACACTTCTCAAATCACTATGTGAGCTGAAATGTGGTTTCTCTTCTATACAGGTAGTCCTGAACTTTGCATGCAGTTCTCTAATCAAAGCACAGTTAGGAAAATACAAGAGACAAAGATGTACCTACCTCTATCCATATAATGATAGAAAACATCATTTCCTCTGGACATATATAATGCAAATGGATGCAGACAAAGAAAAGAGTGAATTAAATATACTTATATGGTTTTATATTCTATAAGCCTCCTTGAATCCACATGGGTGAATAGGCAGCACTATAAATTCAACACATAAATAAATAAATAAAATTTATCACAACCAGGGAGAAATAAAGAATGAAACTATTTGAGATATAATACTACCTATTAATGCTACCTGTATAAAATACTATAATACTGGTAATCACCCAGAGTTGCCTCTAACTATGAGATGGGCATAATACACTGCAATTGTAATTAATTTAATTACATTATTTAATTGAGTAGCCCTTGACTTATGACCACATTTAAGATTAAAATTTCCTTTGCTAAGCAAGATGGTTGTTCAGTGAATCACTGCAATTGTTAACTGAATCCCTTGATCCTTAAACAAACCCAGCTTCTCCCATTGATTTTGCGTGTCAGAAGCTCCCTGGGAAGTTTGTAAATGGCGATCATGGGACCATAGAATGCTGCAAGCATTGTAAATTTATGCCAGGGATGGGGCAAGTGCAAAGCCCAGTTGTAAGTCACTTTTTTCAGTGCTGTTGTAACTTTGAATGGTCACTAAACAAACAATGGTTAGTTGAGAGCTACCTGTGCTTCCATGGCTTGTTATAATGAAAGGAGCTTGCAGAAGACCAAGTTTCCAAATTGTTTCACATCAAGTAGCAGTTATAAGAGGAAGAAGGGGGAACCCTGATGCACCATCTGCAGTAGTAGTGTGTTTCAAAAAGTTTTCCTACTGGTTCGGTGTGAGCGCGCACCAAGCACATGCTTTGGGCATGTGCAGTGTTTGCAACTCACCTTCTGCTGCAAGCCCTATGTGTAAAACAGCTGACATGTGGCAATCTGCTATGCCCTGCAAAGCAGCTGAAGTTGAAAAGCAGGAAATAAAGGTCAGGATAGAGGCGGGGAAGGCCCAGCAGCTGATCATCGAAGCAAAGCAGTTCGCTCACAGATGCTCTTCGGAGCTACTAGTTCAGCTGAACCAGGCCAAACCAGTAGAATACCACCACTGATCTGCAGTAGACCAATGAATAAGCACGCAAACTTCATCAGTCAAAAAGCAAGTTTTCAAATTGTTCAAAATATTTTATCAAGCTGTGGTGTAAAGCTAAACATGCTGTAACAGTGGAAATAGAAAAAATTGCAAAGCCTGTAGGTTAGTAACAGTTTAAATGGTGATGTCGGATAGTGATGTGGTTCAGGGTTATGTGCAGCACATTCCAAAAATATTCTTGGATGCCTCCAAATTTTGAAATTTTCAAAATTGGTAGTAATCTGTCATTAATAATGTAACAGAGAAGAAAGTTAAATAGGTGACTAATATAACCATGCTTCGGTGGCCTAAGTTAAATGGAAATTAAAGGAAAGTTAGGTTTTGGCTGACCTCAACATTATTTTGGAGTTTCAACTTCACACATGTTCATTCAAAAGCTATAATGCCCTGTTGGTGTACAATATTAGCTCAGGGAAGATATGGATGGATGGATGGATGGATGGATGGATGGATGGATGGATGGATGGATGGATGGATGGATGGGAGGGATTGTTTTTTCACAGATTTGTCTTGTGGGCCAAAGGATATACACCTATCTTGTAAGGCAGAAAACAAAAAAACATTTTTTTCTTTTTAATGAGAATTCTGGAGATTAACTTTGGGTGGTTCACAAGGCAGGAACCAAATTATGCTGAAATATCTAGATATCTGTCATCTTAAGTCAGATCCCCTGTCTGGGCAGTAGATACATATTGTTCTCTCATTTAGGAGTCCTCTGCTATTAGACTCAGGAGTCCCCGAAAAATCCTTGAATATTCATTGTACCTTCATGGTTGTTGTTTTTTTTAATTTCAACCTTTTGGGCAAAAAGTACTTTACCAGGAAGCAACCAAAACAGTGGCTCATGAATTCTACACATTTTTTAATCAGGTCATGGAGGTGGGGCAGATTGGGGGATGGGGGGAAAGCTGGTAAATGTCAAAGCCACAAAGTCTGCAGCTGGAATTGTCTGAAGTGGGAATGAAAAAAGTTGATTTGACTGGCCAGCCACTTTCTCTTTCAATAGACAATAGCGCTCTCCCCAGCAGTCTCTCTCTCGCAGCAGGCAGCCATTAGGGCAGACATTCCTCTAAGAGTGAGTTGATCATTCCTTTGTCCTGAATCTTGGCTGCACCTTTCATTTGGGTTTTGCATTGCAAATTGCAATCATGAAGTCAAGAGGAGAGAGTTGCAGTTCTGTGCCTGCTTCAAATAAACCCCACAGAACAATATGAAAATTGCTTTGCGGCTGAGATTTCTGTAAGGCTGAATGGAGAGTTTGTTCCTTAATAATGGACAACTTTCAAATAATTTCTAAAATACTGGCAGAGCATATGAAAATTCACATTTTTTAATATATTTATTACTGGAATTTTCAACTCAGGGCTAGCCATAATAATTAATTTGCACTAAAACTCCCTTGTTTCAGTATCCATTTGGTGTTATTTTTCTTACATCAAATAAGGACATTGCATTCAATAAAATAAAAACCCTAAACATCCATTCTGAGCCATTTCTGACTTTGAGAAAGTCTTCGCTGAATAAATGATGTGTGTGTGTTTTTCGAACAAGCACTTGGATTTATTTTAATCTTTCTTGCCTATTCTGTTACAAACTCTGTATTTATATTTGTAATTATAATGATAGCTCTGGAATCTGGTTTCTTAATGACAGAAATAATAATAATAAAAAGCCTCCAATTACATGCTTTTTCCTTCAACATCATCACAGCCTTTTTCATCCCTTAGATCATCCCTTATAAGTAGAAAAGTCAACAAATGTGGTAATTTTAAAAAGATTCAAGGAAGAAGCCAGGAAATTAAATTGAGATGATTTATCTTAACATCTGTTTTGGAGATATTTGGGGAAACACTATTACAATTAAAGATGATCAAATAGCGACAAGAAGTCTTGTTTAAAGGATAATTATCCTTGTTTATGCAAAGCTAAGTCTTCTCTTATTAACCTTTCAGAGTTCATTGAAAGTGTTAATAAGCATTTGGATAGCTGACATTATATGCTTGTACTTTCTAACAACTTCTGATAAAGTTGCTGAAGAAAGTCTTCCTAGTGAACAAAGAGATCACTGGATCAGAATGGATCTTCTTCTGGATTGTACTCAGATAAAGAAAATAGAAGAATAGCAAGAAATTGACAGTGGTAGTGTTTTCACACACTGCCAGTGACTTGGTGGTTTACCATACATAATATATTAACTGGCTCTCAACTACAGTTAAGCAGGGAAGTTTGCCAATGTCTGAATTATTTGAGATAAAAAAAAGAAAAGAAAATGTGAGAGAAGGACCTGTCCACAACCAACAAGTAGGAAAGAAAATGGCAGATGTGAGTTGGTACAAATCATAATGCAATATTGTACTTAATATTCCGTGAGTTGAGAGTGAATGATCATCATGCAATAAGTTTGTGAAAGTGTCAACTTCGTATATAGTAGGTGTTTTAAAAGATAAAGTCTGTTTTAATTTATGTTGGAATGCATTCTCTTTTCAACTCAGTTAACTCAAGGAGGGAATATAAACTCATTCTTACAAAATCAATTATAGAAATTAGTTTACTAAATCAATTTGTAAAAATGTAAAAAAATTCCTAGTGTTTAACTACTTCAGGTTCTGTTTTTAACACATTTAAAAGGTGTGTTTAAGTTTTAGGTTATTTCAGCAATTTGATGTCTAGTACTTTTTCTTTTTTCTTTATTCATCCACTCTCTAGATTAGAATGCTGTCTTTTTTCAGTGATGTGTAAAATGTCCCTGGAATAGCTTCAGAATATTCAGACATGATCTTCATCACTCATTATGGCATTTTTGTGCATCTCTCAAAATCAACTGGGAATGGGGACAACCACAACTAAGCACAGACAACAATCTATCCTAGTAAGATCCATTCCTGTGCAGTGTCAGTTTCAATTATCAGCACATTCACACAGTGTTGGAGGTGCCCAAAACATTCCTCTTCTACATTAATAATAATTAATGTATTATTAATAATAATTAATATACTGCTATTAATAATACTAAATGTAGATGTCAAAAACTTTCCTCTGCTACAAATACATGACATCAAAGTAAATGTAAATCAAGTTGAACATGTTTATTTCAGTAATTGTGGTCCGATTCATTGAAAGGATGTGCAGATTTGAAGGAAGACAGGTTTGGATGATTGTATAGCCCAGTCTTATGTAATGTAATGTAATGTAATGTAATGTAATGTAATGTAATGTAATGTAATGTAATGTAATGTAATGTAATGCAGTTTCCTATGTTCCTAAAGGCTAAAGACTTGGTTAATGCATTCTGGAAAATGGAAAATAAACAGTGCAATGCAAATTTGAGATCTGTGTGGCAACAATATTGTGCTGAGTAAGCTGTCAAGGAAAGTTGATGCACGAGCTCAGAAGTAGTAATTTGTAGCTATCTTCTGAAATGGTTGTTATTAATATGCTGCCTGTGACCAAAGTGTGAGAGAAAATTCAGCTTTCTCACAACTGGAATAGGGTTTGAGGAAACACACAGCACACAATTGTATTTTGATCCCAGTTACATGACCAAATATCACTGTAGATATGGATGATGGTAGCCTACCAGTAATTATCATGCTGGAGTGTTTACTAATTGTAAGGATTCTGGCTCAGTCACAACCAGTGCCATACCATCAGCAACAATTACACTGAAGCCAGAGGTAGATCCTTCTAACCAATGGCACACAAAAGAGGAAATTGTGGTGTTTTTCATGCTCAGAAACCATAAACCAATCAAATGTTTTACAGGTATTTTTTACATCAGCAAAAAACAAACTTACTAAGAAAGATTAATTTCTTCTAAATTGCATATTAAGACTTCACTAGCGCATATCTTCTTTAGACTAGCTACCTAAGCCATTTATCCTAATTTCACCAAGATGAAATTGAGAAGGCTAGAATTTCAGTGAAGGGAACCACCAATCAACAACTTTAAACAGTGATGTGGCATTGCTCAATGGACACAGCAATACAGAACAGATGTATAGCATAAAGATTTAGGGTGATCTGATTTCTTGCCAGTTCTGGAGCCAGAAATAAGATACAGCAAGGCAATTCAGTTTACCTCCTTCTATTGCCACTAGAAAGGGACACAGTGGCTCAGTGGCTAACATGCTGAACTTGTCAGTCGAAAGGTCGGCAGTTCAGCTGTTCGAATCCCTAGTGCTGCATAACAGGATGAGCTCCCATTACTTGTCCCAGCTTCGGCCAACCTAGCAGTTAAAAAGCATGTAAAAAATTCAAGTTGAAAAATAGGGACCACTTTGGTGGGAAGGTAATGGCGTGCTGTGCGCCTTTGGCATTTACTCATGATCATGGAGACGTCTTTGGACAGCGCTGCTGTCAGTGATGAGCACTGCCCCCTAGAGTCAGAAACAACTAGCACATGTATGTGCGAGGAAAACCTTTACCTTTATTGCCACTAATTTTGAGGATCTCACTGTGTACTTCTTTAGGACATGTAAACTATAACTGTGAAAACTTCAATAAAACAAAGAAGAGACCTGTCAAGAGCCATGTTTTGCTGTTCTCTGGTTGTTTGGAAGCTATTTTAGTGGGCTGTGGTAATTCTAGATACACCTTTTTCAATTGAGCTTGTAGGTAGAATATTTTTATTTATTTGATTTATATTGCTGTCCATTTTGGTATCCAAATCAACTCTGGGTAGCTTAAAATACAATAAAGGCAAAACTATCAAAATGTTAAAATTAACAAGAATTACCGTATTTTTCGGACTATAAGGCGCACCTAAGAGCCTTAAATTTTCTCAAAAATTGGCCGTTCGCCTTATAATCCGGTGCGCCTTATGTGTGCACTGAGTTCCAAAATCTGTAAAAATGTTGCTGTGCGACTTTGGTAATAAGCTCTGCTTATTTGATTGACGTGTCGACCATTCGTTTTAGCATGAACACTGGCGAGCATCCTAACGGAGAGACCAAATATACTACGTATGCTAGCAAGCCAAAATAAAAAGCAACCAATCAAGAAAAAGAGGAACGACTCTAAAGTAAACACGACAGCAATGCGAAGATAATAAGGAGCGAATGACCACACCCCGAAAAAACGGTGTACGCCAAACCCATACCATACATAAATAAGTCAACGCAAACAGGTGACGTACGCCCGCGACATATATGGCTTGCGCGTGGAGGGGAAGGTGACTCTAGCCGATGAGGCGAGCCATGCCCTCCCAAAATAAACGAACATCATTTCAGTAACCCCGCCACTACGAGGTGATACTGCAAAACAACTTTGTTTGTCTAAGGACCCCACACGAAAGAAAATGGCTGCCGGCACAAGC
>BHFT01056745.1:0-11183 GCA_004320025.1 Laticauda laticaudata
CTACAACTTTAAAAGCACAACTATAATGACGTGGGAAAATACCTGAACAAAGCTGAATACCATACACACACACACACACACACACACACTTGTGTGTATGGATAAAAGAACAGCAATAGCACTTAGACTTATATACCACTTTATAGTGCTTTCCAGCCCTCTCTAAGTGGTTTACAGAATCAGCATATTGTCCCCAACAATTTGGGTCCTCGTTTTACCCACTATAGAAAGATGCAAGGCTGAGACAACCTTGAGCTTGGTGGGATTTGAACTGCCACCAAGTTCAAATTTGAATTGTAGGCAGCTGGCTGCAGAAGTAGCTTGCAGTACTGCACTCTAACCACTGCGCCACATAGGCTCCGTTTCAGTTTTGAATGCTTTTAGTAAACCATTATAATTTATTTAATTGCAAGAGTCAGACATGGCTAAATGGATTACATCATGATATGTCATACATCTCACTTACAAGTGACTCAGGGCAGCTTACAACTATGCCAAATCATCAAGCAAAATAGATTGCTTTTGAGATCTTAAAGTTATAGTTAGATGTAAATATTTATGATTTAATTCAGAAAACAGAATTTGAGCATGCCTAGTCATTTATATTACATTTGTTATTGTTTTTTTTTCAAACAAAAAAAAGAGTAGGACACAGAAGCTTCATCTGTGATGACAAACACATGTGTGTATATGTGTGTGTGTGTAACTATAGCAAAAATAACATAGATAACATTTTTATATTTACAAATTTTTAACATTGTGGCTTCCATGTATATGATGAAACAAAAAAATGTTTCAACCTAAAAGCTAACTGATTTTGTAAAGATTATCAATCAGACATGCTTGTCCAGTGAAATAAAATAAAAGGCAGTTGATAATCCAAAGAAGCATTGAGGTCTTGTACAAATGCATGGCTCTGATAAAATTCTTGCTATAATTTAATGGCAGTAGCTTACAAATGAGATTAAAAGATCAACCAAAATACTACATCTACAACACTATCGTACATCTATAAGGTACTGTGTCCATTCAACATCAGACACATTCAACCTATCTCCAACCAAATTCATATTAACTTTTTTTTTTAACTAAGTAACATTTACAGGATATAATACTTATCACAGTTTAGCATTCCTGGCTATAAACTTCTGTTCTTTGTGAGCATGGGGAATTGTTGAACTGTATTAGAATGCCACAAAGCTCATTCTCCTTCTTCCAAATGGTAATAATTTTCCTTTCCTTAAAACATGAAGATAATGGATTCTGCCTAAAATGATGTGAGAATCTGTTCAGGAAAGCTATTTCCATGTATTTATTTATTACAATCCTTAGATCTTTTCTGAGAAAGTCATAGCTGTGAAGGAGAGATGTATAGGAAGCCTATTTCACAAATCTACAGCTCTAGATACAGTATATACAGGGGTGGGATTCTATCAGTTCGGATGAGTTCTATAGAACTGGTTGTTATGATTATGTGCAGTTCAGAGAACCAGCAAATCGTGCCCCTGGCTGGCCCCACTCCTCTCCATCTGCCCCTCCCCTCCTTGCCCAGTCAGTCCTTATCATGCATGCGCCACATTGCATGTATGCCCAACATTGCTGACTGTATTCTTCCTCGCCCAGTCACTTGTTAAAGTTTTTCTTTTTTTCTTTTCTTCCCGATGATTAGCTGTTCCGACGACCAGCTGTGCCAGGATTCCCCCTCACTGTCTTACTACTTCACCAAGGGGATTTTCCCCCTGTGACATTCCCAAACAGTTAACAACTCTGATACTGGCACTGTGATGAGCCTGCAGTTCCTGCTTTCAGAAAAGAGTATGAAAAATATGCATTTGGTTGCCCTATACAGTTATGTAGCATTGATCTACATTGCAATTATTATTTTATTTGCAAGTCATATTCCTTCCTCATTGTTTTTAAGGACTGCATCAAATATTTTTAAAAAATTCAAAATTTCAAAACCAACATATTTGAGACAACACCAAGGAAATGAATTATTGCAAACAGTAATAAAATGACACTGAAGATATGCTGAGCATCAGGAAATTTTGTTAAAAATAAGTTCCTCCTTTTCTTATTTTTAATTGAGATTTGATTGAACTATGGTAGTATTTTTTTAAAAAATGTTATATATCACTTGGAAGGTTCTGCAGGCAAATTATTTATATTTTCATTAAATATTAAACAAAGTAAATATTTGCAAATCATTTTGGGGGACCCTGGCATGTGATATTGCTGCAGGATAGACTTTGTCTTCTTGAAGAGACAGCATTTCAAGCCCATATCTTGGCCAGAGCTGGCTCCAATTAAAAGCTAGGAATTGTAGGCTGTATATCATGGAAAATTCCTGTCGGTAACATTGATTACACAGAGCAACAGTCTCCAAGAGGAAATTACATAGCCACATTGCTTGAGTTATTTAAAATTAGAATGGACAAGCACTTAAGATGATAGTACTGAGACCCATTCAGCATTTAGAAAACAGCATAATAGGAATTTTCAATCTCTAATTCTCCAATATAATCTCCAAAAACAGTAAGGAGAAAGACAAACCCCTAAAAAATTAAATCACTGAGAATCAACTGTGGGAATACAAATTAAATCATGACAGTTTATTTCCTTCTTTGTAAGCATATCTCATGCAAAAGTGAAATATTAGTTAATTTGATTGCCTTTGCTTCCAGACATAGTTTGAAGGAATCAATGCAGAAGAAATATTGTTTTGATAAATGAAAAAGAGAAAGAAGAGAAGAGCCTGTAGGAAGGGGGAAAAAAAGACAAAGACAAAATTGTGTGTGTGTGTGTGTGTGTGTGTGTGTGTATGTGGGATTAGGAGGAGAGAGGGAAAGAACAGGAAAAAAATGAAACCAAAAACAACACATCGTAAAGCTGTAAAAGTACTATAGCTACTATAGTTTTTTCATCTCTAATCTCCACTTTTGAGAATGGAGGGGCCAACTTAAAGCAACAATATCTTTTTTTGTGGTAAATATAGGAAGTCTGAAGCAGTACTTCACTGCTCACTATTTCCTAATTAAGCCTATGAGGGAAACTGCACTATTAGCACTTTGTTTCAGAGATTTAATATGCATGTCTGCTGACTCCATGAGGGATGCAATGGATGCATAGAAAACCATCTATGTTTCTTTGAATCCCTCTACTCAAAGAAAAGCACATGTGAAAGAAGTTGATGTATGTGCTAGAGGACATACAAAAATCTGGACCAAGATGAATGGTTTTTTAAATAGACATCTTTCTGTTTACAATTTCTGTTTTCATTTCATTTTCAAATAGAAGAACTGTTAATGTTAAAAGTCAACTGATCTCAACAAGATTTAAAAGAAGTCAGTGACATTCCCATAGAGGCAAAAAAATGTCAACAAACGCTGGTAATTTTAGACCTGAGGGAATAACAATCTTCAATTTTATAACGAGAGGGTTGAAGGACAAAAGCCAAGAAAAATGAAATAAGACCTGGGGCCTTTAAACATAACTATGTTATGAGCGTGTGTATATTTGTTTAACACAGAGACACAAGACCTCATTCTTTCCCAATGCTTTTTTTCCCCAGAACTGTTGCTTTCTATTAAAGAATGCCAATTTCTGACAAAATGGAATAGAAACATCATTATGTGCCCCTTCAGATTAGTAGATATGAAAAACATTATTGCTGAACTTGGTAATTTCTACTTCATTTTTAAAAGGCTTTAGTTAATTGCCAAGTAAGACTATGAAAATAAAAGACAGGGGAGCCATTCTCCCTATCAAGCATAACTGAAGCCTTATGGTGCAAGTTTCCGATTGGTTTTTCTAATCCAACAACTCAATATCTGCTGTTAATTTGCTCTCTATTTCGAGAACACGAAGACTGTCAGCAAAATCCATGATGCATTACACAATTTATAATTGGAAAAAAAAACTTGATGTTTTTCTGACAGTGTAAAGAGAAAGGCAGATAGCAGCGTAAAGCAGTAACAACTTTATGGCTATTTGTACTAAAACATAATTGCAAATGAAGTAAGAAAACAATTTCAGCCTTTTAGTTTAATTCCTACTATGAAAAATAATGTGAAAAATTGTGAAAGACACCAAAGCAAAACTGGATATTTTAGACTAAGCTATAAAGTAAGGGAGAAAGTGAAAGACCTTGAATCTTGAAAGCAATCAAACATTCAGGTAGTTCTTGACTTATAACCATTTGTTTAGTAATTGTTGAAAGTTATACCGGCACTGAAAAAAGTGACTTATGACCATTTTTCACATTTACACCATTGCAGCATCCCATGGTAACAGGTACCACTGACTATTTTTGATGAGCTTTTAATAACCAATGTCTACAGTAAGTGGCCAGACTTTGCTAATCTTGGTGCTAATCTCAAAAAAACCAAAACGGCTACACCAGGTTGCTATGTGGACAGGTGGTTTATGTTGTTGCCAAGAAAACAACAACATGAAAATCTTCATAAATCTAACAGTTCAATTTAAGCAAAATTTCATCCTAATGGTCAATAGATCAAATTTCTATCGGTAGATGAATCCTTAAGACCTCAAGTGAAGTAAACTTGACAAAAGTGATTTGAAATAAAAATAAATAAATCTAGTTAAATAAATTGCAAATAAACCTTAAATATGTTAGCTATGCACCGTTGTTCCAACTACAAATAGGCACAAATGCTCTTTTATATTCAAAGTTTTTGTTTATGAACCAATTCTTTTACAGAACACTTATCATCTTGGTCATTAGATGTATGAAGAAAAATTACTAATCATGAATATAGATTGACATTTCTTTATTATAGCTATGATAAGTTGATAATTGTTTCTATGCACCTTTGAGTGAGTGTTGATTCCTGGGAATTGTCTAGACATGTCCATTCAGTTTTTTTGCCAATACATTTTCAGAATAAGTTTGTCATTGCTTTCTTGCCAAGGTCAGCTAGCTGGTTTTGTGCCTAACATGGAATTAGAATTCACAGAACAATTAATCAGTGGGACAGCTTTCCTTAAGAAGTTTTGGGTGCTCCAATACTGAAGGTTTTTAAGAAGAGAATGGACAAGCATTTGTCTGAAATGGTGTAGGGCTTCCAGCTTGAGCAGAAGGTTAGACTAGAAGTCCTCCAAAGTCCTTTCCAATTCTGTTACTCTGTTATTTTAACCTGATGCCAATAACCACTACATCAAACTGAATCTCAAGTTCATAATGATGATGTTGATAATAAGTACTGATTAAAAAAAATATCCAGTCAGGCAGAAAGGAGACGTTAAGAAGTCTGTTGGCTAAAGAATTATGACTGGTGGGTAGAAGAAGAAACTTCTCTGTCATTACCCCTGCTCTTTGGAATATATTGCCCCTGAGATGAGGTTGGCCCACTTTTAGGAGAGCATTAAGACTTGGCTTTGTAACTAGCATGGAAATCCCACAATAGTATGCAACCATAGGGGAGTTTGGTAGCTTGAGGGCATTCTCTCCATCTTTTCAACTCTATTTTTGTCACGATTTTGTGGGATTTTTTTACTTGTAAACTGCCAGAATCAGGTAGTGAGATGGGCAATGTATACATTTGATTAATAAATAAAATTATATACACTGTCTAAATCAGGGATCCCCTAACACCCGGTCTATTACCAGGCCTTGAACCTTTTGGAACCAAGCCATGGAAGTGGCAGACAAAGCATGCATGCACATTCCCACTTGCACAAGTGAGCACTCCATTTGAATGAGTGGCAGGTGTGTGTCTCCACCTTTACACTTCTGTAAAATGGAACCATTTCATTTTGGCCACTTAGCCTACAATGTTTTTTTATTAACTAAAAAAAAGTTATGTTGATGTTTCATTATCTTTAAATGGCTCAAGTGTATTTGTACCAAGGAGTACAAATAATACCAAATAGTACACATTGTAAAACACCATGTGTAGAATCACATAAGTTTCAGACTTTATTTTTCTTTATTTTTATGGTAAAACAAAAATATATTCTTTCAGCAACACCAACATCATTCCTAATGAAACTAATGCCATCCATCAGGAAATTCAGGGAGGGAATCTACAGTAAAAATTCCATATAGCTCTCAGAAAAACAGACATACTGGGGGAAAAAACAGAAACCAAAGAGTAAAGTGTATATGGCAGTTTTCATTCCTATTCCATCTACTTAACTTTGAAGCTTCCCATTGAGATAAGTCTCCACTCAATGGATTCATCTGCTTGGGGGCGGGCAGTAGTTACACTAAGATACACCTGAACTGCTATACACTGTCTCCCCTCGCATGCTCGCCACCTCTTGTGCCCCCCACCCCCGGGCTGATGACAATCTTCACTGGGGCTTATTTTTGGGCTAGGTCTTATATTACGAGCCATATGAAAAAATAGGCTAGGGGTTATTTTCTGGTTGGGTCTTATTTTCAGGGAAACACGGTACTTACAAATAATATTTCTCTGCAAGGCTAGAAGATTGGGATTTGACTCAAGAGGAATATTTTCACATTTTTTAAACTACCATTACAGATTATAGCAGATACCTGTGCTTTTCACCAGGAAAATGATCCTGCTAACTGGGCGAATGGAATATAAATTATTCCTAAACTCCTTCTGTTGGCATTTTTAATTATATTTATTACAAATTAATTTGATACAGGATTCCACATCTCTTTGTGTAATTTTATCATGTACAAATTTGTTTGTTCTGTTCACTTTCTTTAGATATATTTTTTATTCATATTGGGTTTTATGCTGAATCTTTTTTGCAACGTAATGGTGTATAACTGAGTTTAATGAATATACCTACATTTCTTGCCTTAGGAATTAAATGCAGAGTATTTATTTCTTCTTGGTAAAGGAATCTGGGCTTAAAGATTGGCTCAACATGAGTTGCATGACAAGTTTGCAACTCAATCTCTTCAACCTTAATCTAATTTAGAAGTTATAACTCAACAAATCTAAGACTACAAGATGAAGAATGCATTTCTTAATTACTATACTATTATATACTATACTATATAAAACCTGAGAAGTGAGAAATATATCGGCACAAAGAAGAAGAATGTCCATATTAAAATGGAAATAATAAAAGTTCTTGACTCACACTTTAAGCAAAGTTACAATTTAATTGGAATTTACTTCCAATTTACTTCTGGTCTACCACTTGTTGACACCTTCATTTAATGCTTTCACTACCAACAGCTTTTCTAGCTGCAGCTAAATGTGCCGAAGTTACTGTATGATAGATTATAACAGTGAATTGTAAGTACAGGCAGTCCTCAAGTTACAGCCAAAAATTTGTTGATGTGTTTCTCCCGTTTTATGACTTTTCCTGCCACAGTTAAGTGAATCACTACATTTTTATAACAACTTCTGGAAGAAATCCCAATTATTTCAGTTTCATTTCCCACTGCTTTCTACATGACCATACCCTGTCAATAGGCAAGTAGATGACAAAAGCTCTTAGTTCTGATACAGGACTTGGCTACAGACTACTGGATATTACTAATATCCATAAAAACAGGATACAAGCCTATGACAAAGTGAATGCTGCGAATCTATATCTTCCCTGAACTCTCTGAAATGAAGATAAAAATATAATGTAGATAACTGTAACTTCACTTTGGATATACATACATTGCATACAGGATATTAGCAGCATAATTTTCAACACTTTTAGGTTTATTACTTTATTTGGAGGTAATTTATTTGGAGGTAATTCTCCAACATACAACTCACTCATTTAAATTAAAATTGAATTGCTTCTGTTGACTAAAAGGAAAAATAGGCGAAAGAGAAAGGGAACACAAGTTCTGTTTTTATTTTCTCCCCACAAAGCTACAACTGAATTAGACTTTTAACAATAAAACCAATACATAAGACAGGAGTGAACCTTCCCTTTGTTGAACCTTCACTCTGTTTGGGGAACAGATCTTAAAGGAGAAATGAGAGTGAAGCAACTTCTCAAATGTTGGGAATATTAACTCCCATCATCATCGTCTTTTAATGACCCCATAAACCCTTGTGGGGTGGAGTCTGGGCAACTGAACGGATCTCAGTGTTTACTGGCTGGATGCCCTTCCTGTCCCCAATGCTAGTTATGTTCAGGCATTATAATCTCAATGTACCCAGAGAGAGAAACATCTGCCTCTACCTAGAATCAAATTCACAGTCTCCTGATTGTGAGGTGAAAGCTCTACCTCTAGGCCACCTCACCATTCTGGCAACATTAATTCCCATCATCCTTTAAAATTGACTATGCAGTTGATGGGAGTTGAAGTCCAAATCAACTGGAAGAGATCAGATTGCTGATCCTTGAAGTAAGGTAATTTTTTCTCTTGCATTCTTTTTTGTGGTTAAAGATTGAAACCTTTTTTAACTAGGTTGGCCATGAATATGTTTTAAAGGTCCCATTATATTTAGGTTATTTGCAAGACATCAGGAAGGTAATCTAAAATCCAAATCATGCAGAAAGGTTTTGGCACAAGACAATTCAGTATTATGTCAAAATAACATTCTCTTTTTTTCTCATCCTGGTTTCTGGCTATGCATATATGCAGGTATGTGATTATTCATGTACATGCATACATTCAGCATCCTTTCTGTTTTTCAAATAGACTGGAAGTATAAAAAGTAGAATTTCTTTCTTCAATTACCCAATATAATACAAACATAAAGAAGGAAATCATAATTGCAGTTTTTAAATAACTTGAAAAGTAACAGACTGTCATAATTCCTTGAAGTAAATATTCAATTTAACCATTTTCTATGAAGTGCATAAGGAGTTAAACACACACACACACACACATATATATACTTACATACACGCACATATATACATACACATACACACACACACCTTTTTAGCATGCTATGTTTAAACTACTTTGCATTATTTAAAAACACACATTAAAAATCTGTTATACTTCTAGAATACAGCTATTAAATAAAATCAGGAGTTTTTAATTTCAAATTTATTATGCAACATTCTCAGAGACTCTTCCTATTCTGTTTACAATCTTTATGAACTGCTGCCTTCTGACAGAAAATACAGAACAATTAAAACTCGGACCACACATTTTCTGAATATTTTTATTCCAGAGCTATAATTGCACTTAACAATGAACTTAAGGACCATCATCAGTGGACAGTATTACTTGGTTTGTTGTGTGGATGCTTGTGTATTTTTAGGAGGCAGGGTATTTTGGTGGGTGGAGAGGTGTTTGAGGATTGTCATGTGTGCGTCCATGTTGAATCTGGTCTCTGGGTGTTATGTTAATTTCATTGTATGTATACTGTGTATATACATACAATGACAATAAAGAATTCAATTCAATTCAAAATAACAGTATTCCAGAATATGCTTGTAGCCTTAGTTTTCTAACAAACATACAAGATTTTATGGAGTATCTATTCCTTATATATCTCACATAAAGGAAATTTTAGACTTACCAAGGGCCGCCATATATTCGAAATCCTTTCACGGTTACCTCAGAATCTTGCAAGTAAATACTGTTTGTCAAAAGTGACTGAACATTGTCAAAGTCCTCTGGTTTCAATTTGGATACAGAAGGAAAGCGGTAGTAATCCTGTTTTACAAGGTCTGCCATGAATTCCTTATCAAATGTTAGTTCATGATTCCCAGCAATCACTATTTTGTAATCATATGGTAAGTTTCCTGAAACAATACAGAAACAGAGCAATTATGTATTTTAAGAAACTGCTGTCCCAAACCAAACACAGATTTCACATTTAAACTCACACTGAACAGATTTTATTCAAGGAAAATCACAAGAAAGAAAGGCATATTGTTAACATTATTTGGAGATTTGATGAATTAAAGAAGAATTTACGGAATAGTTCATCTTT
Source organism: Laticauda laticaudata (assembly GCA_004320025.1). Classification (NCBI taxonomy): domain Eukaryota; kingdom Metazoa; phylum Chordata; class Lepidosauria; order Squamata; family Elapidae; genus Laticauda; species Laticauda laticaudata. Next base: position 9,849 of record BHFT01056745.1, read on the forward strand.
TTATCCAGAAGTATGCAACCTCAACTCCAGAATTACAAGCACTTTCTAAGAGTCCCTCCGAAACTCACCTGCCTAGCAAAACAGGAACATTAATACATATGTAGGGTTTAATCACATTAATTATATACAATTGATTACAATAAGCTCCAAATTTAAATTTTAAAAAATCAAATGTAGTTTTTGTTATGGCTGTACTCAATATTCTTTGCTCTCCTCCACCAAGTTTTATGTTCTATGTTTTACCATCTTTGAAAAACTGCCCCCAGTATTCCATTGAAACATAACAGACTGGAACTCAGTCCTTGCTATACTCATCAATGCTTCAGACTTACCTTTCCAATCTGGTGTCTCCAGATAACATTGGGTTTTTCAATTCCCTGACTAAATTTTGAAATCTACATCTCAAGGACATCAGTTTGAAAAAGGTTCTCAACTGAAGTTTATTAGGAAAGAAAGCACTTTCTATCACTATTACATACCAACCTGATAGCACACAACAATTATCAAAATCAAAAACAATACATTATGCCAGATTAATTAATATGGTAGTGTTAATGCTTTATGTAACCTGTTAAGTCTTGGCTTATGATTTGATTGCTATAATTTGATTGTTTATTTGTACCCTATGACTCTATTAAGTGCTGTACCTTATGATTCTTGATGAATGTATCTTTTCTTTTTATGTACACTGGGAGCATATGCACCAAGACAAATTCCTTGTGTGTCTAATCACACTTGGCCAATAAATAATTCATTCATTCATTATACTATCTGAACTATTTTTCTTTCTTAATTATTTACTCTGTCCAATCATCTTCATATTTGCTATCACAATGTTCATATTATCAATTTTTTTCAAAGGAAAGGGGAAAGTTTTTTGAAATTTCATGAACCCTTCTCCTGTTTGCCTTGCTTGCAAAGTCTGCCAACAATTACTGCTACTGCTTTCTCCAGACTACAATTTAATATTAAGAAAGGAAATAAAATGGACCAATTTATAATATATTAAATTTGATTAATCATCCAAATGAATCAAGAGAAGGCTCCAGTATCTCATTCTTGAGCACATTTCAAACAGCCCATAATCCTGTTCAACATTAATGAGCCAAAGATAAAGAAGGGCTGCAGAGTTATGCATTTTTGTCAGCCTAATTTAGGACACCTTTCTAATAATAATTCTAGGAACTTTTTTTAAAATCAATACCACTTAGAGAAGAAACTTCAGTGTGTAATAATGTATATACATATGTCAAGATATCTGTTCTGTATAACTTGGAAGTTTCCAAGTAGTCTATCCTGATTGGCCAGGAAGGCCAGTAGTGGATTGGTTCATTA
>BHFT01056747.1:0-34760 GCA_004320025.1 Laticauda laticaudata
TGGAACATTTTGCTCATCTGTTGTGTCCGTTTTGCATCTGTTGGGCAGTGTGACAGGGCCTTAAGGTAAGAAAATATTTTCATATGCTTTAAAAGCAGTTAAATTATAAAGAAGACCATAGGAAAAAGAAACCAATGTAGACTTATATTATTCAATTTATCAAATTTTAAATATATGCAACTCAACTTGTTTCTTAAAATGAATATTTTAGGGGAATACATCGACAACAAATTAAATTAATAAAGTAGTTTCTGTTTCTTCAGAATATATTTCATGTGTAAATGTCTGTTTCAAATGCAGCATCTCAGAAATTTGAGTTGATCCTTCTGGATTTTCAGGACCTTCTCTGTGAGCAATATTTTTGACTCATGCTTTTCTTTCCAGTAATTCCTGGCTTTCATATATGTTAGGATTCTGAAGTAGTTATCCAAGAAGCTCTTCAGGTAGAATAGTATATATTAGTCCCTCCCCAAATTGGTAGATATTACCAATATTAATAAATCGTTCATGACAGTAATTATTTACTCAACATCACCTGCCAGTCACATAGTAGATATGTTCTTTAATGTACTTTGGTGTCTTGCCCTCTGCAGTATTGGTCAGAAGATATAATAATATTTCTTTTGCAGAATGAATTTCTTCCTGTGCTCTGGAGGAATGTGCCTTCTCAGTTAATATTCCTTTGATGCATTTTTTGCAGTAATTTGCCCTCCATTCTCTTATTTTTACCAATCCCTTTTGTCCTAAGAGCAACCTTAGTTGTACTTTGCTGTCAGATCAGAACACCAATATGATAAGAAGAGTCGTAACTTTCTTTTTTTGACTCTCAATTGTACAATACAGGAAAATTACTCTTTCAATGTTTGTTTTTCTGATTTTATTAACATATAATTATTATATGTTATTTTAACTTCTTTTTAATTGCATCTAGGTTTTGTTTTATCTGTTATATATCCACTTACTGGTTAGATAGAATTTCATAGAATTTAGTGCTCCATTTTTGCTAATTAATTTGTCACTTTGTTTATATAACCTAGGCTGTGTTTCTGTGCTCCATCCATTGCAATAAATTAATATATGTATTTTTATTGATGCTTTAGATAAATTTTACATTTTAGGCAATTTAGGATTTCTCGAGATATGTTTTTGTTATGCCATGTCATCCTGTACTCTATTTTTTTAACAATCCAACTGCTTAATTCATTGACCAATTACTATCATAAAAAGATCTACCACTAAATGTAATTTACAACAAGAATCTCTCCTAGATGTCTTAATACATTTAATCCAGAAATTGCATATATGCTCATTTTAAGCTATTATCAGGAGTGGGATTCTACTGGTTCAGACCAGTTCTATGTAAACGGTTGTTATGATTCTGCGCAGTTTGGAGAACTGGTAAATAATGCCCCTGACTGGCCCCGTCCCTTTCTGCCCACCCCTCCCCTCCCCTCCCAGTCAGTCCTTATTGCACATGTGCAACATAATGTGCATGCTCAACATTGCAGACTGCGTTCTTTTCTGCCCAGTCACTCCATAAGGTATTTCTTTTTTTCCCCTCCTGAAGATCAGCTGTTCCTATTATCAGCTGTGCCAGGATTCCTCTCGTTCTCTTACTGCTTCCCCCAGACAGCTTCCCTGAGGCCCAGGAAGACAAAAAATGGAGGGGGGGTGCAGCTACCCCCTGCTCCATTTTTTCCCTTCCTGAGCCCCAGGGAAGATTCCTGGGAGAAAAAATGCCCCCAAGGAGGCTCCCCTGAGGCCCAGATGTCCCCAAAATGGAGTGTGGGGGGTGCTGCGTGCCCACCAGGCTCCTTATTCTCCTTCCTGAACTCCAGGGAAGCCTTCTGGGAGCAAAAACATCCCCCCCCCAGGAAGCTTCCCTGAGGCCCAAAAAACAGGAGGGGTGTGTTGCAAAAAAGCCATGCCCACGTAGTCATATTGCCATGTCCACCTAGCCACGCCTACCTAGTCACGCCCACAAATTCGTTGTTTGAAAATTTGAATCCCACCCCTGGCTATTATCCATTGTGATAATGCTCCTGTGCTTGCCCACTTTTATTTCATCTTATTTTAAGCCCATGTCACACTGCACTAACGGATGGAAAGAGGATGTAAAACAGAGAGAAACACTTGCCATCCGTTGGTTAACCGTTGGTTTAACTCACCTCGCCTTCCGTTTTTCATCCTCTCTATGCCGGTCCAGCATCGTTCGACTGGTCGGTTCCATCCCGCTGCAACAAAGCTTTTGAGCTGCCTCAAAACTTTTGAGCGGAAAATGGTATCCATAATGCATCCGTTCTACGCATCCGCACACCGCCACCACAGGGGAACATCCATTCTCATTCAGTCATCATCCGTACACGTGCTCCACTCATATACCGCTGCGGCATCCGACTTCGCATCTGGCGGCAACTGCCAAATCCGCTCCACCGGAAAAATCGGAACAGGAGGAAGCGAACATGGCGTGGGGAACAGACCAACGCAGCGTGGAGTAGCTACGGGGACGAGAAAGGCATGAAAGCGGCACTGCAACCAGCTCGCCATAGAAAGCCATTTAAAATGGAAAAAACTTTCATCAGAGGGTGAGCCTATCTCGGATATTTTTAGGATGGGCTGAGGATGCCTAGAGGATCGTCAAACAGAAGGACAACGCAGCTGTGACAAACCGTTATACTTGACCTATAAAAACAGGTGGAGAGGACACTCCCACCTGCATATCATCACTCTTCAAGCTCACACGCAGCCCTTGCTGTGCAGACCTCTGCAGCCTTCATCTGGCTCTTGCTCTTCCACAGTATCCATTGATCATCCACCATAGATCATAACAACAGTCTGTTGGTAGCCACCATCGTATCTACACGAGTCTGCAAAACCATCTACAGGCCTTTCAACTTCGTCATCTAGGGGAAAGAAAAGGGGAGGCGGCACAGAAGCTGTCGGTCACGAAGATGGATCGAGCCGAGAAGACGCAGCAGTACGGACCTCGTACAACAAGCTGATGGTGCGAGCTGGAACGAAGACCCTCATTGCATTCCAGAACTTCCCATGGAGTGGATGTCTCCAGCCACTGTTTGATGAAGTTGTTGGAGTGGCCTGAGACCCCAGGTTGACCAAGGGCAAACACCAACTTCTGCCCAGTTCCTGGACCCTGGGCTCAAGGTTGGCACTGACTCTGCCACCACCTGGACTCAGGGACCACCCTACAGGAGCACGCAGATTATCGGCTGGAGCGGTGCCACACAATCGACCATCAAGATGTGGATGTCAGCGAGAAGTGGTGCAGGCCGATCATCGAAGAATACCTCGGAGGAACTCCTCCAGTGCTCACCACCGCTGAAGAAGGCTGGAAGAAAGTTGACAGAACAGTGGTATCAGGAAGCTGGCAACTTTCCCCACACCGTTGGAGCCCCATAGATGGGAAGCACGTCTGCCTGCAAAAGCTTCACCCAAATCCGACAAAAGGGCTCTCATTATCAACAACTACAAGGCGCTCTCCTTCACGGCAGTCGCTGCCCTCTTTTGCCCATCCAATGGATCGATGGCTGCACTACAACATTCAACTGTCATCGATTGCTTCAGGCAACGGGTCATCTTCAGATGCCCAGGTATACGAATGCCAGTGACCTCAAGGAGGGGTGGAATGACGCAAACCTCGTCCATGGACTTTCCCAGACCAGACTCTCTGCCAACGACACACCAAGGATGTTGCCCTACTTCATCGTCGCCGGGGGATTACCACCTTCTCCCTCAGAACCTACCTCATGAAGACCCTACACTTCCAGATCCTCACCGTGAAGAGAGATCTTCAACTACAGGCTGTCCGGGCTAAGGCGGGGTGGTGCGAGTAACTGCCTTTGGCCATTCCTGGCAACAGGTTCCCAGGTACTTACTCACCCACCCATGCAGCATCACCAAAGGCCCGTTGACGGAGGATCGTGGAAGTTGCTGCATCCTGACACCCAATCTCATCGCGCACCCCGCTTACCCAGTTGCAAGACACAGGCTCCAGTGACTCCAACAAGGCAATGGGGACATGGCAGGCCTGCGGGAATGGACGGCAAGGGTGAAACCTGATCCCAGCATCACTAAGGATGTGCACCAATGGCCCCAAAGAGCTTCACGGTGACGGGAAGGACAGCAGCGCAGCCTCCTGAGACACTGGCTGCTAATCTCCCCAGCTGGAGCCAAGTGGAGGTGGCAACGACGAGATGGTAGAATGCTTAATGATGCTTCCTTCCAGCCGTGTCTCATCACCACTGATGAGATGGGCCATGTGTGTTGGTGGCCTAAACATACAGGGCATTTAATTAAAGAGTTCGTGTTTAATGTTTGAAATGTGTGGTGACTCAATTGATTAAATTTGTTGTTCATAGATTAAAGTGGCGCAGACGGTCTCGGCACCTGGTCGACGGATGGACCAGGTATTACAGTCCCACTAGGTGTAGCTTATTTACTGCATGGAGGCTTATCGTAACTCCGGTGGCGCTTCCTATCCTTCATCCACAGCTATTACCCCAGTCCCACAGTAATTCCGCTGCCATCTTACAGGCACACGTATCCCTGCCATCCACAGCTCATTTAACGCGCCCAAAGGATATCCTGCCCCATCCCACTGCTAGTCGGCTCACCCATCTGCCACAAGCTATGCAAAGACGGCTTAAACATTCATAGGAAGTTTCCTCCACCAACATCTGTATTGAACAAAACATTAAGAGAAGCGAAGGTGTCGACGTGCACTCGTGAAGAAGATCAATCTTTGATATTCTAACCCGAAGCTGTTAAGAAAAGTGACTCAAGGTCAAATGTCAAAGCAAAAATTGACAGGTCAAAAAGCGTAGCCACTCCGCTTTCTACGGCACTCTTCTAAGTAGTCTGAGGCATTCACCCATCGTCTCAGTCCTCGCACGGTTGGAAGGTCCCAGGTGCTGCCTCGCAAGGTGGCTGCTGGCTGGAGTGCTGGTCTAAGGCGCCATTTGGGGGTTGCCTCGGCCCGACGAGGACAACCCCGGGGACGGCGCGGCCCTAGGACAGTCCGTGTGTGGAGAACTCTCAGACAGCGCCTCAGCCCACATGATGTTTGAGAGGCCCCTTCCTCATTGCATGGAGTGTCAGCCCCCAGTACCAATGGACAGATTGTTCTAGAGGCCGGGCTTGGCGTGTGGGGTGGAAGGAAGGAGCAGTTGTAGTGGGACTGTCTGTGTCTGCAGCAGGTGAGACTGCGTGTGCCTGGTGCATCGGTGCATCACAAGTGAGCACCAGTGGCCGGTATGATCGTATACCTGCTGCCTGGACTGGGAAGGCTGCTTGGTCGGTGCGGGGCATGTGGAAAAGCCTTGGAAGGGCGTGCATCACCTGGGGTGGGGGCAGGCCTGGGACTGGGTGGGAAGCAGGTTCAGCTTGGTTTCTGGCTTGTGAAAAGAAGAATCGGTGATCCTGTCCTTCACCACCTGGTACTGGGATTCCCATATGTTCTGAGGGTCTGGTTTGATCGTAGGTGAGGAAGGGCTTGCGGTTGGAGAGATGGTCTGGCGTTGGTGTGGAAGCTAGCTGAGAGAGGAGATCTACGATGCTCCTGATGGTGTCCCTGATCTCCAGCAGGACAGTTGTGGACTCTGCCCCTCCTGCTGTTCTGGCCTCTCTGCTTTTGGTGGAGGTGGAGCTGGGGTTATGTGGCGTTGAGCTGTGGTGGAAGTGCCCTCTCCTGTTGCTCCCACTGCATCAGGGGGTCCTCTACGCGCTCCACCATGGGAGTGCAGCTAGCGGGGGGGTTCTTCTCTCGTGGGCACGCTCCACAGTACCTGCCTGGAACACAGGAGCTGACTTCTTGGCAGAAGAGGACTGGCTCTCTGTCAGGCTGCCTAGAGAGAGGGTTGTGAGAGGCGCTGGCTCCTCTCGTGGCGGATCTCACCCTCAAGAAGCTGCACTTGGCCATCACGTAGGTCTCCCGGTCCGTCCAGCGTTGACGCGGCGCCTGGCCAGATTTCTTAGTGCAAGTTCCTACCAGGTGTGATTGTGCTCCACAGCTGAGGAGCACCTCTTGAAGGTGTAGACCCCGTGCATCTTCGCCGGCTTCGTCTCTCCAAGACAGCCTGCTCTCCTCTTCGGTGTCTTGATAGCGGCTGTTGCCCTTCGCCAAAGATATTCATTCTCCCTCAGCCACCTCCAGCACCTCCTCTTTCATGTTCCTCTTCAATTGTTGCTGATTTTGCCTCCTCTTCCCGTTCATGCAATCTGCCTCTTCCTCCCTTTGGCAGGCCATTATGGGCCCTCATTCAGAAGGGGCGCTTCCGAAGGTTGTAGGGGGACTGCTTCCTCCCACACCACCACCACACCAACCACCACCAAAGCAGCAACAAACAACAGTAGCCCGCAAAAGCGCAGCGACCGCCAGCAGCAGCGACCAGCACCAGAGACCAGGAGCAGGGACCAGGAGCACTCAGCAGACCTAGCCAAGGACCAGAGCCATCCAGCGCAGGGTACCCAGGGTATCACGATCAGGACCAGGCCAACCACCAGCAGGACCCGGCGTAAGACACACAATAGCACCAGCAGAGTTAAGGCAACCAAGCAGGCCAGGCACTAGCACCAGGCAAGCAGCACCACGCAGTAGTAAGCCCACCACGCGCAGAAGAGCACCACAGGCACCAGCGAAGCACCAGAGTAAGCACCAGCCAGGAACACAGCACGCAGGAGCACATGCACCAGCAGAGTAAGCACTCAGCAGAAGACCCAGCACCAGGAGCACAGCAGCCGTAGAGCACCAGCAGAGACGCAGCAGACCAGGATGCACGTGCCAGTCGCAGAGTAAGCACCAGCAGAAGCCCACCAGCACCAGGGCGTCAGCGGGTAAGCATCAGCAGAAAGCACCAGCCGAGGCCACGAGAAGATCAGCATCAGCAGACACATGCACGCACCACTCCAGAAGCCAGACGATCAGCAGAAGACCACACCAGAAGCAGATCCAGCAGAAGATCCGCGTCCAGGAGCCCAGCAGCAGCAGCCCCAGCACGAAGAGACCCACAGCAGCCCTAGCAGAAGCAGAGTCAAGGGCCAGGGGCGTCGGAAAGGTGGGCCTGTACCTCTTGCCAGGGTGGCAGCAGACTGGCAGAGGCTTCCTTTTCTTCCCATGCGTTTTGGCTTGCGGCTAGGTGGCTGGCTGGCTGGCTGGCTGGCTTTGGACAAGCTGGTCTGAAGGCAGTCTTTCCTCTGAATGGTGACCTCCTTGCAAGCGCTGGCTTCCCTTTTTATCTGTGGGGCTAACGCCCAATGCATCTCCCCGCTGCCAGTGAACGCTAGTAGCACTCCACTAGCATCGCTAGGCTTCCTACCTCCGGCCTTCCCCGCTGCACGTCACTCTGTATTCCACTCGGCATCCCGGTCTGCTATCCATCCTTTCCGCTTCCCCGTTCACTTTGCTGTGCTCCCCCGGCAAGCCTTGCGGATGTGCCATCCACTCCCATCCCGCTTCCGTTCCACCTAGGCTTGTGGAGCACTCCGCTTCTATCCCCGGCCTCTATGTCTCCCCCCATTCCGCTTCTTTCCTGTTGTCCGCTACCTGGTTATGCAAAATTCTAGGGCCACTTTTGAGAAGCTGGATAACGAGAGCGGATAACAATGGATGGAACATTTTGCTCGTCCGCTGTGTCCTTTTTACAAACGTTTTGCATCCATCGGCCATTGTGACAGGGCCTTTAGATAGCATATTTTTAGTCTTTGCCATTAACAATACTCCCAAAGTTGTTTGCCATAATTTAAAATAATCAGATCAACACATTACAAATGAAAGAAGTTTTAAAATTATAACAACATGATTATCATCGTAGCTGCCCCCATTTCAAAATCAAAATTCAGGAATAGAATTCTTTAAATATGACTCTAGCAAAACAGAGTTATTTCTGTTTCTTTTTTACTCACCTTCCCCTATGTATTCTGTTTCTTGAACCTTAAAAGGACACTGTTCATGTGACTCCAACTAAACCAGACATCCAGGAAATTATTTCTTCATTTCTAATTAATTACGTTTATGCCATTTATACCATCAGTCATGCAGTGCTTGTTTAAATCTTGCAAGATTCTGCTTGTGTCGCCAAGGACAGCATCTTCTATCAGCCTCTTTTTGTACTGACTTTGATTTTTCAAAGCATTAGAATCTTTTCTAATGGCTCTTGCTTTTGTAGTTCAATATATTGTCAGGAAATTTATTTGTTTATATTCCATATTTCTTAACTGCCTATCTCCCATGGAGATGCACATTATACAGACACCCATCTTCTATCATCTTTAGTGGTGACAAATATTTTTTTCACAACTTCCTTATAAAGAATCAAACGTCCTTCCTATACAACACCAGGTTTTTTCGCCGTAGTGTATAAATTCTGTTATTATTATTTTTTTCATCTTGTAGGATGTTTGGATAAATTGTCATCAGTAACAAGCCTTTGAATTTATATGTGAGCCTGATTAAGGTTGATGAATTTCTTCTCAAAAACAGCTTATTAGGACTGCAGCTATTTTAAACAGAATTAAACACTTTAGCAGAATCACCCAGCACTGACTGAATTTATATTTTAATTTCTCAGTACCTTCAGGAAAAGAACATTCCTAATTGCTATCCTCTATTTCTAACTATTAATTTATAATATATAAGCAAAACATAATCAGGAACAAATATGCTGTATTCTTCATGTTGTAAATATCTGGATTTAATGAAAGCCACAATTTTCTCTGCTCTTCTCCTAGTTATGGCATTGTTCAAGCAATTCATAAATTCCTGAATTCCTGAATATTAAGGTCGTGTAGACAGCCTAAACTGCAGATGGGAAGCAATTTATTAGAGTTGTTACTTTATAATTTTTACCATTATCAAATTGCCTTGCCCTTAATTAACTGTAAATCATAATACTGCTGTAAATCATAATACTAGCAACAGCAGAAATATAAATCCCCTACTGATAAAATGGACAGAAAATAAACAGTTAAGGAAGAACCTTTTAAAGAAAAATTAAGGTGTCTTGGAGAAACAGCATATAGCTTATCAAAGTCTACTATGTTCTAAGCTGTACGTATTCTTCAAGAAAGGGCCATGAATGCAGAAGTGACTGTAACTAACCATAAAGATCTAGTTTGTCAGAATGCAAGCTCAATCCTTTTGAATTTATCCCATGATGTCATATGCAAATACATGTGTTGTGGCACAAATATTATCACTTGAATCACTTGTGTTAAATTTATGTTTTACCAACAAAGAAAAAAAGGACAACTAGTATAGATCTATTTCAAGCTATTTAGATAGCCATACCCTTCTAAGATTCAGCTACTTGCATATTAGGTAGATGTATTAACCTGTAAGCCACAGGCTCTCCTCACTTTGTCGGTTATACCAAGGGGAAAGATTAAATGTTTTTTTTTTAAATCAGGGACCTATAATTATGAGACAGAGCTTGATTCCCTTGTGCAACCTATCTCACCCAGTGACATCTATGATCCAATCATTAAAGCTGATAGGTCATTTTCCAGGGTTGTTCCATGTGTGTGCATGCATATTCATTCTGCTCTTACACAAGGCAAGATTTCCAGCTGACACATCTTCCAAGTCTATAGCAAAACCTGGCCATTAGAAAAATGCAAAGTTCAAATGGATTTCTCCAAAAAAAGTTTTTATTTAACAAAAAAGAAATCAATATGGGAGACACATTCTAAAGTAAGAAAATTACAATAGAAAATGCTTATCTCTGGCCAATACTCTTTGTGGGACTGCTGGTTAGAACTCATCATTTGTTTTCATTCTGTAAAACATGTTTACAGATTTTAAACACAATCTCAGTGTGAGGTTGTTGGAAGTGAGAAAGCAGCTGGAAACTTTGTATCAGTTGAGGAGACACAAAGAATCCTGTGCTATTTTGTGATAGGTAACAGGATTAAAATGTTCTAAAGGAAGTTTTGTTCTTATAATAAAATGCATTCACTAACAGAATTGATGAGAGCATCTGGTTGTGTATCTCATCACTCTGAAAATAGCTAAAATGGTCACACCAGCTTGCCACCTGCAACTGTTGCAGATGGTCATTCCACTTTAAACCCCAACACATTTGTGCATTAATAATACACTGTGGGGAAAAAGAAGCCTCAAATAATTGTGCTAATAGTTTTGGCAATATAATTTTAGAATTGTATTTTACTGGTATGTTCACATCACACAAAAAAGATGTCTCATTAAATGCAATCTGCAAGAAGATAACTTTAATTTGAGATTAAGAACATTTTTTTTCCAAATAGAATAACAGACTTTCTACATTTCATTCCTTAGTAATATATGGTTTATAAATTTTCAGATCTATAATGCAATGTGTGGTTTATTGATAAGATTGTGTGCATGAATTATTGATTCTGTACATATTTCTTTCATTATTGGACCAGACATGCCTATGATAACTTGATAATAATATCTCCATAATATGCATTGGGCTATTAACTTCTTAATTCAGAATTCTGCCACTTGTTGGATAATGTTTTGAATTCCCAATGCGTTTATTCCCCAAAGAATATAAATAGTATAGAAAAAGCAAAGATGCCATATAAATAATAAGGTTGAAAAGAGAGATATTGACCGGTGAAAATATCACACAAGGCATGCCATGTGTTTATGAGAAAATATAGAAATATATATATAGAATGTGAAATACCATTGACAGGATTAAATTGAGGATAAAAAAATAGGGAGAGAAGTTTTAAAACATGATACGTTATGCAAAATGTAACAATAATGGAAAAACTCATCCTAATTTTTGCTATTGTAGCAAACTACCGTGTTTCTCACAAAATAAGGCCAGGCCTTATTTTTTTCTGACCCCTGAAAAAATGGCTAGGCCGTCTTTTCGGAAGTGACTTAATTTCCTCCCCCACCTAGAGCGGCCCATATGCACATACGTGAGGCCGCTTCTACCGGACGATGAAAGCTCCCCAAAGGCAGAATTCCCAGCTGCTTCAGGGCGAGGCGTGGCTGCCTGTGTCCCCTCGCCTTTAGGCAGTCTCTTTCAGGTGATGGAAGCTCCCCAAATGCAGTCACCAGCCACTTCGATCAGCTGGTAGAAGCGGCCTCAGGGCAAGCGCACACACAAACACTCTCCTCGCTGCGAGGCCACTTCTTTTGGCACTTCTTTCAGCCTCGCGGTGAGAGGAATGTATTTGTGTGCTCGCCCTGAGGCCACTTCTACCGGCTGATTGAAGTGGCTGGTGACTGCATTTGGGGAGCTTCCATCGCCCAAAAGAGACTGCCCTAAAGGCGAGAGGACACGGGCAGCCACGCCACGCCCTGAAGCGGCTGGGGACTCTGCCTTCAGGGAGCTTTTGTCAGCTCTCGGGGTATTCTAGCCTAGGCTACCTGCAGGGCACTCCTAAAGGGAAGTTTTCTCCCCATCCCCCCTGCCCTTCCCCCACCCATTGCTCTTCACCTCGTGTAGTTCTAAAGAACGATGTTAGAAATGGTGGGGAAAAGCATGGCTTGAATAGGCCTAAATTTTGGGGGTGGGGCTTAATTTCACCTCATGCCTAGAAATCATGCTGGCCCTTCTTAATGGTGAAGGCTGTATTGTTGGAGAAACATGGTACTTAGTGAAGATGACTGGGATATCTTAAAATTATTATATTAGAAAAATATATTATCAATATTAAGCTATGTTTAAGTATCAGCACAGATCCTTAATACTGTTATTTTTATAATTAAAAAGTAAAACTGAAATTGACTGAAAAGATATTTTCTTCCATCTTTTATAAAATGTATTTCATCATCTTTATTTATTTCCCACCTTTATTATTTTTACCTACCTTCCTCTTACTATATTTCCCACAACAACCCTGTGAAGTAAGTTGGTGAGAGACAGTTAAAGTTACCCAACTGATTTTCATGGCTGAGACAGAACTAGAACTCATAGCCCAGTGCCTTAACCACTAGATCAAAATGGTTCTATATGTTGTTATGACTTTATAGCATTTCAATATTTAAATAACATTTGGGTTTTTTAATCTGTGGTCAGCCTAGAATTGTGAACCAACAGATCAACAAATTAATACAGAGTTATTATTAAATTATTATCATTATTATTTTTAAATTTATTTCCTGACCATCTTGAAGGCAACTGAAAGTTCTCATTTGAGGTACAAATGACCAGGCTCAAATTACTGTATCCTATCTGGGACTCATTAAATCAGGGGTGTTAAACTCATGACGTCATGTTGTTGTCATGTGACATATCATGACTTTTTCCCCCTTTGCTAAATAAGGGGTGGGCATGGCCAGTATGTGATTCATCTGGGCCCAGGGGCTGCAAGTTTGCACCCTTGCATTAGATGAAAAATATTGGTCTCTGGGGAAGGCAGAAGGAAAGGGAAGAAAAGGACAACCACCACCAGGGAGAGTACACTTAATTGCAATGCTGATGAGTGTTTTGTTGGAAGACTTGACAGATCAGGTTAGTGACAGATTGTCATGGGGGAAATCTATCCATGTGGTTACTAAGAGTCAACACTGACTGCATGACAGATAATCAATCAATCATGGTTTTTAAACACCAGTTTAAATATATGTACCACCACCCCACCAAAAGTATTATTAAAAAAAAAAGTGATAAAAATAGTGCTGCCCACAATCATATACAGAATGTGTGCTTCAATAATCAGTGCCCACATCAGAACCACAACACATGAAAAACAGTAATAAGAGCATGTGGCAGAAACATTTATAATTCTTTGGAAAGGAAAATTATAGAAACAATACCTAGAAAACCATAAATGGAAGCCTGTACTATTGGCTCATCTGTGAAAATTCCCATTCCACCCTAGACTGAAGAGACCAGGATGCATTAAATGAACATTTGTACAAATACAAAACTCATTTTAAATGAGCTGACTTTGTTGATTGAAAAAAATGCAAAACTACAAATGTACTCACTGGAAAGAATTCTTGGGCTACTGCCAACAATTGTAATCCTAGAAAAATTCCACATTTCTCCTATATCTAACAGCAATTAACTGACTATTATACAATTTTATGTAAGTGCAGCTACTGAAAGCCAGTTTGTTAAAGGTTAGGGCAAAAGACTTGAAGACAGAAGTCTGTGAGTTCTAGTTCTGTCCTAGATACAAAGCCCACTCGGTAACTTTGGGCCAGTTACTCTCTCTTGCTCTCTCTCGCTCTCTATTAGATTGGGAATGTTAAAAAACAGAAGGACCACTAGATGGTAGCACAGAGAAATAGAAAATTCTGCTGCCATCTAATGGTTGCCAGATTTTTGCAGGCTAAATCTAAAAGATGATGTATAATTCAATTTTTCTTACCCTTTTTTTTTTTTAATAAAAGATAGCATTTTTGGAACTTCTTTCACAATCAAAGTAAAGTCAGCAATTTTCTTCTAAAGTCTTTTCATGTAGTTAAAAAAAAATGACAAAGTCTCTGCAGCAAACAGGACAGGGAACTGTCTGGGTCAGCCAGCACTGACTTGTTTAAATAGTGTGAAATTGTTCTTTATGAGGCCACTCACCTTTTGACCAGAGAGCCAACCTTTTGCAATGTCTAATGTTCTCTGCTATCCCAGATGTTATTTGTTAGAGAGGAAAAGAGAGAGGGAGAGAGTTGAATTTAGGTCCAGTTGTTCAGCATTTTGATTGCTAAATGTTAAGGGCTTAAAGATAAAATAGACTGAAATGTAGGTGGAAGATTGACAAGTATGGAATTCAAGGGTGGTTAATCTTTTGGCTTCCTGCTGAGTATTCTAACAGCATTTCCTTTCTGGAATTGCAATTTGTACTGTTTACAGCCCCCCTGTGTTGGGTGCTTTGTGGCATCTACATTCAAATAACAAGGAGAAAGTTGTACAAAAGAAAAAGTCTTTGGTTTGGGAGTAAATGGCTTGTAGTTTGCCCTTTTTCACATTACTTTACATAACAAAATTATTCTAATTGAACTCTAAATATGAATCTGATTTTTCAATTTTTAATCAGATTCTAGCTAATTTACAAATCTGCTGTCATGCAATGAGAATATGTTCATGTAGTTACTGTTGATTTTTTTTTTTTAACAAAATAGAAAACCTCACAATTTTGCTTTCTGATAAACAGTATTTTGTGACTGGCCACACCCATCGACAGCAGCCTTTTTTTGTTGTTGTTGTTAGGATGTTCATCCTAGGGTCTTTGGCTGTGAGTAGTCCAGCACAATGCCACCTGCAACTGCTGTTTGCAAAACATCCATTTGCACAATGGCTGCAAAGCAGGAAATCCGGCAGGGCAAGTTGAAGAGTCCAGGAAGCAAAGGAGCAAAGCAATTAATCCAGAAGAATGCAAGGAATCCAGGAAAGGTCAAACATCAGCATGAATTCCAGCCAATGAAGCTGCCCCCTCAATCTCCATCGGTTCTAGTTCCAGCTCATCTTCCTCTGCAGATTCAGGCTCTGATGGGAGCATGACACCAGCACTACCTGGACTTGAAAAGTCAGAACATCTCTCTGGGCTGAGCATCCCATAGGCATTGCTCAATGAAGTAAGATCAAATGAAAAATCCATAAGAAGTTATATGAATCCTTCTGAATCAAAAGGATTAATTGCTAATCTATAGAATTAATCCAGTGCACAATTAGAAAACCTATAGACATCTAGGCTATGATCGTGATGTTTTATAACAGTCCATTATCTATTAAAATGATTGCCATTTGTCATTGAAAAAACTCTCTGTATTTGCCAAACTAAGCAAACATTCTACTGTTGCTAAAAGTAGCCAAGCACTCTGTGAGAAATGGAAAGTGATAGATCCTCCCCGCACTTTAAAATGTTCTTTTACTAAACTGAAGGGAATTTTGAGGGAGTGCATAATAGCCAGATTAAATGTTTAAATAAAGATAGTGTTGGGTTGCTCTGATGGAAGACCCAAGGCCTGCTTTATTCATTCTGGCCAGAGTCCAATATAATTTTCCTATGGCCGGTTGAGATGATATAATGACAGAGCAATTGAATCCTGCCTTTGCAAAATAGGATGCAGGTTTCATTCCTCATATTTATTTTGTCTGGGGATCTGACAGACTTGGCATTCTGCTCTGATCACTAAATCATTGTATTGACCTCTCTGCCCCCCTCACTTGATTCCTTTTTAATGAAACTGTCCTGAGGAAAAGAAACCTCTTTAAAAGAGCTGGCAGAGACAGCTACACCATTATATAGACACATATAGTACTCCCCTCCCTCTCAACCACCACCTAGGCCAGCAGTTGCCATGCATCTAAAAGCAGCTTTATTTCTTCATCTGCCTTACCTCTACCTGAAATATTGAACATAATAATTGTTGAGGTGTTAAAACTAGTATCAGTGCAGTACATATATAATACTTTCTGCATTAATCCTTATAAGCAGCAAATACATTTGCTGTTTTGTTCTGTATAGGATGCTAAAAGCTACAATTGTGTAATATTGAGAATTGAAAAGGACTTCTAGCTTTCTGCAGTCCTGAAACCTGTGGATAGAAATCAGTCACAAATATCCATGCCAGAAATTCCTCTCATATTACATCTGACAGGACCAACTATGCAAACTGACACTACAACTCAAAGTCTTCCATGGGGCCCAAGATGGCCTGGGATGTCCTTTCAAAACTGAATTGTACATTATCTTAAGCTATAATGTGGTGGGTTTTGATAATGACATAACATTCTGTGTGAACTGAGACATTATGGTTTATTTAATAAACCATGAGCAAGTAAACCATAGCTTACTATGGTATTATGGTATCCTTCTGGCTTTGGAAAACCATTATGTTGATCTTGTCCTTCTTCACATATTTTTCTAGGATTCTACCAGACTGGAAGGAATTACAAAGGAATGAAGATATTTGAAATGGCTTCTGGGATTCTTTCCAACCCTTTTACCAATGGTGGCCAAAGGAGGCATATGCATTCTCTTATGTCTAATAAAATACTGTAATGTATAATAAAGGAACTATTTTAGCTCAGGATTGAAATGAGGGGTCTTTGGTGCTCTCTGAATTTGGTTTCTTGCAGACATTTCATTACCCAAACAAGGTAACACCATCAGTGTTAGTTACCTCGTTTGGATGATGAAATGTTTTCAAGAAAACAACCAAGGTCAGAGAGTACCAAGGAACTCTCATTGTAATGCATTGTATCTTTGTGGTTTTTTGCTGCTTCCCTTATGTTGAATATCTCTGTGTTTCTGTATGTGAGTACATGGGAAGCAAAGGGTAGGGATGAATAATCTGTGTTGCAGCAACTGACCAGAAAATATGGATGAGAGACACTTAGGATGGAATGGCTGTCATATTCTGAGTTGCTCACTAACAAACTCCCTTTCCCAAGTTGGAATATTTTCCTCTGCAGCCAAAACTACAAAAATCCCATCTTTCTCCTGTGATACCATACTTGAAGCCTTTCAGACTTGTTTTCAAAGAGTTATCCTGCTGATGGGCAGAGGGAATCCTGAACTTCTTTACATAATTTCTTTCCAATATCCTGTTGGGCTAGAATAAAAACTGCATTGGACATGCTTCAAATAAAGATGCCTTGACCTTTTTTAACAAGGAGAAATACATGGTCATGGCAAATTAGTGTCTATTTGAAAACTATCCAGAAATTGCAACTGGAATAGAAAGCCATATTGTTAATTAATAATGCTTGCTGTGACCACATTATCCCGGTGTTAGATTACAATTGATTTCTGATTTGTTTCTGGTCCCATCAAGACTTTTAAAAGCTGAATGCTCAAAAACTGTTTTCTGTTGCTAATCTGCCCATCAGCTGAAATTGACCAGGAACTTAATTCAGATGAAATGGGCCCCTGACAAAGAAAGCAGCTTCCTCATATCACACAAACTGAGCTAAGAGAACAACAACATAAGAAACAATCTCAACAGCCAACCAAATCAAAAGCAAGAGCTTTGGTAAAGCCCCTGTCCCACTGCACCAATGGATGTAAAGAGGATGTAAAACGTTAAAAAATGTTGGAAAACGCTATGAATCCGTTGTGTACTCATTGCATACGTGTTTCATACGCTCTATCCTTTGAGAATCCATCTACTGAGATTTCATCCGCTCAAGAAGTTTTGAGCTGCACAAAACTCAAGAAGTTTTGAGCTGAACGGATGAACTTTCTGCTGTGTACGATGTAAATCCGTGACATACGAGCAACAAACGTTCTATGTCTGTTTATCATCCATTAAAACATCCGCTGTATCCTCTCTGCATCCTCTGGGCATCCCCTCAACTCACATCCGCTGCAGCTGAAAACGGAAAGAGNTCTAGGCTTCCTATGAACATCCGTTTAACATCCCCACTACATACTACCCACGTCCGTTCTTTTCCTTTCTTTTCCATTCTGTTTATGCAAATTTTTGCCACTTTTTGGAGCGGATGACAATGGAAGGAGCACCCCCAACATTTTGCTCATCCGCCGTGTCCTTTTTGCATACGTTTTGCATCCGTCGGCCAGTGGGACCTAACCTTAAGGGAGAGGTTGTTTCAGTGGTGGGATTCACATTTTTTTTACAACTGGTTCTATGGGCGTGGTTTGGTGGGCATGGCAGGGAAGGATACTGTAAAATCTCCACTCAGAGGTGGTATTTGCCAGTTCTCTGAACTACTCAAAATTTCCACTACCAGTTCTCCAGAACTGGTCAGAATCTGCTGAATACCACCTCTGGACTGTTTACAATACAGATTAAGACAAGACCATGCAATTAAAAAAAATTACATTAGTTTAATGTGTCAAACGCATCTTTAAAGGTTAAAACAGCAGCAGCAATAGCTTACTATCCATACAGAAAGGCAATGGCACAATAAAGTTAGTAATTTTCTCTTATACTGGTCGAAAGATCCATTTTGCACATGTGTGTTGCATAGTCTCAGAATGAATGCACCTTGTACAACCCAGTGATTTGGAAACATGAGCAACATCTTTGGCCATGTGCCAATGAGGACCATAGGAGTATTATGATGAAGGGATTTTTTTCATGCCTTTTCATCAGCATACATAAATATCCAATTTTCTGGCACATTCATTTTCAGTTCAGAGTACAGTAGGCTACCTTGGTGCTCTTATCATATGCTGTTCTCTGCAGCTGTCTCTGTCACAGGTGTGTCAAAAACTGCAAGCAGGCAGTGCAGACTTCTATAAAAATTGATGATAGAGCACAGTTTTCAATCATAAGAAGTTCAGCTACTTCCTTTACTGTTGGTTTTTAGCAATACCTGATTTCAGTGATGATTTGTGTGAGACTAGGAAGTGTGTCTGACAAGTCATTATTGTATTTCTGGACCAGAAGTTTCCTGAATGCAAGTCTCTTCATTAGTTGCTGATAACAAGAATAAATTGTAGTATTTATTTTATTCAGCCCTACAAATTGACTAGTATTGTAAAAAAAAAAAAAAACATTTGCTCTTAATTGGTACTCCGGAGATGTTGCTCTTTGAACTTTCAAAAATTGCCATTAAAAATTGCCATTGCCAATGCACCTTAAATGCATTGGTCTTGGAAGTCCTGAGATATATCCTGAGGCTGGCCATTGCTACATCATTATCATGTTTGATGCCATACTGACTTATAGCATTTTGTGAATTATTGAGGGAATCTGGAGGAGCTGTTCAGTTTTGCTTAGGACAATTTCAGGTGACTGCCATAGTTCTGAAATGCAGTTGATAGGGTCCAACATTTTGAGAGCAGCACAGTCAAAAATACAGACTGAAATTTTCTTTTTGAGATATTATTTTACTCTCTGCTGTCTCATCCCTCTTTCCCAGAACAACCTGAGTCAGCCCCTTATCAATATCTCTTAAATGGCAATTAATGGACATGAGAGTCTCACATTGTAGTAATCTTCTTGTTGCACACAATACCTTCAGTATAATCTTAGACTGAGATGTTCAGAAATAAATGTCATTGATACTGTCCATAGAGTTGTTCTATAACTCTCCAAAAATTTTTCACTTCTGGAATAACTAAATGACATCATTGAGAATTAAATGGTGTTGATATGAATAGACTAGTGAACATATGTATTCTGTATTTCTAGTTTGACAGCTGCATATGACCATTCATAGTTGGACTACAATAGCAGTTTTAATAAATTTTATCATAATCCAAAATGACTTACATCTGTGGAACATGGCCTGAAAGAACAAATACATAATGAGAACTGGTGTTAATTGCTCTTCTCAATCCTTTATTGACATTTTTTTTGTTCAGTCATCAATAATAGGTTCTGTGATTTCCATGACTCAAAGTATTTATGAAAATCTTGAGAGATCCAAGTAACATCCCATGAAAACTGAACTTAATTGTTGTTTAAATGAATCCATTTGTTTCTGGTCACCATTATAATTGGAGAAAGTCTTCCCTCGAACCTTCTATATCAGGGCTGTCAAACTCAGGGCCTATGGGCTGGATATGTCACACACTGACCATGCCCATGCCCGGTTAAGCAAAGGGGGGGAAAGTCCTGATATGTCACATGATGCCACCATGACAATGCAAGTTTGACATCCCTATTCTACATTCTATCAGTTAATGCCTATCAGTGGCTTGCACATAAATATAAGAGTATTTTGTCTATCTTGAACACAAGGAAGTTGTCTCTAGACATTTTTATATTACTCAGTTACTGAAACAGCCTTTGTGGTTACCAGGAGAATATCTGTCAGCATTTTCTCCATTAATATTTGGGCATCATGTTTCCAGTAAGTGGTGTGTTTCAATGTTCAGTTAAGCTACATGCTATTGTCCACCAGGCTCTTCAGAATATTCAGTAAACTGTTTCACAGACTGAATTGCTCTTTTATTATATGATTAGATTGAGGACACACTGGCCAACCAAGACATTGTTTAAAATCATTATGATGTTCAGACTGTTTAAATTCCTGATTTATAAGATATATGGTTCCGAGGATTCTTTGATGAGAAGAAAAAGCAGCTTTATGCTTTCAATTATTGCCTTCGATATTTTATTTATTAAGACTAATCATCTTCTTCTCTTGTTTAAAATAATAACCCATCACAATTATAAAATTCAATTATCTATACTCAGTTTTTTTCCAAGGAGGAGTCAGGAACCAATACAATTTTAATGGCCTCTTGAATGACCCCCACCCAACTGGGGACACCCTAGGGTTATTATTTTTATTGCCTGCCGGGCATCAACTTGCATGCCAGCCAGTATGCTAAGTATGCTTCTTTTCTAAGCTTTAGATCTCTGAATTCCTTGAGGAGTACCACAAAGCTGACAAAGGACCTCCTGCTCCTATAAAACAGAAATAGCTACTCTCATTTACACATAATGAATGCCATCCTGACAATGTAGTAAATTCTTCACATCTCCCCAAAGCTTTGCAACTTCTGGAGCAGGGAAATCCTTCTTTATGATTGATATAACAGTTTGAAGTTGAGCATCTTGATCAGTCACCTTCTGCAACCTAGCAGTGCAAACATTATCTTTGTTTTGAGCTTTCCACTGTAACTTTAAATCTTCTAAATTCTTATAATCTTTCATGTACCCTATACATCAATTGAATAGTATATATTTCCTTATTGTTTCACTAAGAAGGTCCATACTTTGAAGCAGAGCTTGTGTTATCTGCTGAAGTACAACAAATCTCCAAAGTCTTTTCAAGTGTGAGATCTGAATCTTGTAATGTTCACCCTTTAACCTGTTCTTCTTTAATGCTAAGCAGTATTTTGGCTGTAATGATCTCATTCAATAAAGAATAAATCTCTTGTCTATTTGCTTTAAGACACAACTTACTCAATTTCATCAATGTGAAACATAGGTTGAGTTTAAAAGCAAATGTTCGAACATTTCATATGCCAGAAAAGCTTCTTCAGCATATTTAGGATGTTTGGTAATAAAAAAAAAACCACTAACAAATTATAAACTGTGAATATCTTCTTCCCAATAGGTTTCAGCAAAGTAGCTATTGGTATTTTTAAATATGTATGTGTTTTCTTCCCCAGTTGCTGTCAAATACAATATAAAACTTTGCTCACAATATTTCCAATTATTTGCAGTGTTATGTGAATTACCAACAAAATAGAAAATATAAGAGAATATCTGTAGATCAGGGTTGAACTGTGGAATTCTTGGTGCTCTCTGAGTTATTTCTCTGAAGATATTTCATTACGAAACTAGGTAACATCATCAGTGCCAGGAAAGTACATCTAAATATTGTAAGCTCATTTGAAAGAATAACATATTCCAAACCTGGCTTCTCTCAAATACACTTACAAAGAACAAACTTGTAAGACCATGTAGTAGTTTGCAAACCTTGCCACATTCACAATAGCATAGAGAGATTCTTGGTTAAAATCTTTGTCTAAAGCCCATGTCACACTGCACCAACGGATGGAAAGAGGATGAAAAACGGAGAGAAACACTTGCCATCCGTTGGTTGAACGCGTGCTTCCGTTCTTCACTGCATCCGTTTTCATCCTCTTATCCGTCCAGGCATCCGTCAACTGTGGTTCATCCGCTCAAAAAGTTTTGAGAGCTCTCAAAAGACTTTTTGAGTGAGGAAAATGTATCCAACGCATCCGTTCTGCATCCGCAACGCATACGGGAAACATTCCGTTCTACATCTGTCGTCATCCGTTACGCATCCGCTATATCCGCTAGGCATCTGCTGCGCATCCGGGCAACTCGCATCCACTCTCAGTGGAAAATGGACATAGGGAGGAAGCGAAACGGACGCGGAATGGACACAAGAGGTTAGTAGCCACGGACGTAAAAAAGGATGAAAGCGGATGCAGCTCGCATATAAAGCATTAAAACAGAAAAAACGTTCGACAGAGGGGACCTATCTCGGATATTTAGGATGTCTGCAGGATGTCTAGAGGATGCAAAAGGACACCTAGTGGAAAACCTATATTTCCTTTAAAAAGGGGAGGAAACTCACCTGGATCTCACTTTCAGTCCAGCAGCCCTGTGGTGCAGACCTCTTCACCTTCATCTGGCTCTTGCTCTTCCAGCATCCAGTCATCTCTACATGGATCATCACACACTCCTTTTGGTAGCCACCATCGTTTCTACAAACAGTGCGAAGCCATCTACAGGCTCTTTCACCTGTCCTACGCGAAGAAAAAGGAGGTGGCCAAGAAGTGTCTGGGTTGAGAAATGGATCAACCAGAAGAGCAGAGTACAGACTGTATAACAAAGCTGATGGTGGAGCTGAGGAACGAAGACCCTCGTGCATTCCATCACTTCATGAGGCATGCCTCCAGCCATGTTTGAAGAGTTGTGGAGCAGCTGAGACCCAGGTTGACCAGCAAGCACCAACTTCCGGCCCAGCCTGGACCCTGGGCTGAAGGTGGCACTGACTCCTGCCCACCTGGCCTCAGGGACCACCTACAGGAGCATGCAGTATGCCTGGAGGGTGCACACAACACCATCAGCAAAGTGGTCAGAGAAGTGGTGCATGCCATCATTGAAAAATACTGGAGGAGCTCCCCAGTGCCCCTCCACTAAAAGAAGGCTGGAAGAAAAGTTGCAGAGTAATGGCATCAGAAGTAGGACTTCCCCCACACCGTTGAGCCATAGATGGGAAGCACGTGGCCTGCAAAGCTCCAGTCAAGTCAGGGTCCACTTATTTCAACTACAAGGCTTCTTCAGCATCATCCTCGTTGCCATGGTCGATGCTGACTACAAGTTCATGTACATCGATGCTTCAGGCAACGGGTCATCTTTCAGATGCCCAAGTATACAATGCAGTCACCTCAAGGAGGGGATGGAACGCAACCTCACCATAGGCTTCCCAGATCCAGACCCCCTGCCCAACGACACACAAGATGTGCCCTACTTCATCGTGGGGATGATACTTCTCCCTCAGAACCTACCTCATGAAGCCCTACACTTTCCAGATGCCTCACCCGTGAAGAGAGGATCTTCAACTACAGGCTGTCCAGGGCAAAGCGGGTGGTGGAGAACATCTTTGGCATCCTGGCCAACAGGTTCCAGGTACTTCTAACCACCATGCAGCATCACCCACAGACCATGAGGAGGATCAATGGAAGCTTGCCGCATCCTGCACAATACTCATGTGGCACCGCCCCCACGTGTTGCAGAACAGACTCGTGGACCACCAAACAAGGCAATGGGACATGGACGCCTGGTGAATGGAGGCAAGGACTAAACCTGATAGATCACTGAGGATGTGCAAGGCCCCAACAGAAGCTTCAGCATGGAGGGGAAGAAGTAGCGCAACCTCCTGAAACACTGGGGCAACTCCCCAGCTGCAGCAGTGGAGTGGCAAGAAGGATGTAGATGCTTAATGGATGCTTCCTTCAGCCTGTCTCATCACACTGATGAGAATTGTCCAATGTATGTTTGAGTGGCCTTGCAATGAATAGGGCATTAAATAAAGTTTTGTTTATGTGTGAAATGTGTCTGATCAGTGATTAAATTGAAATTGAACAATAAAGGGCCACATGTGATCAGGCTGCAATCGGCGGAGACTGCGACATACACGTCACCACTCATGCTGCACTGGAGGTTTATCTATCCCACGCTATTACCCATCCCACAGGTATCCCTGCCCATCCCACTGCTATCCTTACCATCCCACAAGCATGCAAGCACGGTTAAACAGATTTCTAAAAGTTTCTACCAAGACTTTATTTAATAAAATAAATGAAGCAAGTGTGTGAAGCAAAGATAATCTTTTATTAATAACAAGCTGTAAAACAAAAATGACCCAAGTGTCCCAAGCAAAGATAAGTCAACAGTAGCAACCCAGTCTCTGGCCGCTTTCTCAGTCACTCTGAAGGCATGCCCATAGTCTCAGGGGTGAAGGGTCCAGGTTGCTGTGGAGGTGGCTGCTGTGGAGTGCTGGTCTGAGGCCCATTGGGGTGCCTGGCCCCCGAGAGGACAAACAGCGAAGTAGGGTGGGTCTGCAGGAAGCTCTCAGAGAGCTGGCTCAGTCCCTGTGATGTTGAGAGCCCCTTCCTCCAGGACATGGGTTGTCAGCCCCAATACCAATGACAGATTATTCTGAGCCGCGGGCTTGGCTGTGGGATGGAGGAAGAGGAGTGTACGTGGGGTGTCTGTCTGCAGGTGAGTGAGGTGAGGCGTCGCTCGGTGGCATCTGTGCGCTGGGTGGCATCTGTGGCCTGAGTGGCACTGGTGGCTTGGGTGGCATCTGGTGCCGGTGGCTGCATCGGTGGATGGCTGGCATCGTGGCATGGCTGGCATCGGTGATGTGGCTGGCATCGGTTTGGCATCAGTGGCATCGGTGGCATCAGGTGGCAATCAGTGGCACAGTGGCGTGCGATGTACCTGTGCCTGGACTGGGAAGGGCTGCCTGCATTGCTGAGCTCGCTGGTAGCCACAGCCTTGGTACGTGAGGGCCTGTGGAAAGCCTTGGAAGGGCAGTGACAATCACCTGGGGTGGAGGCGGATCTTGGACTGGTGGCGAGCAGGTTCAGCTGGGTCTGGAGGGTTGTGAAGAAAGACCGGTGATCCTGTCCTTGATCCCTGGTAATGTGATTCGGACATGTTCATGAGGGTCGTGGTTGACGTAACATTATGAAGGGCTTGGCGTTGCGAGGATGGGACGTCAGTTGTGTACCAGCTGAGAGAGGAGATCGTACACTGCTTTGATGGTGTCCTGATCTCCAGCAGGACAGTGTGGCTCTGCCCTCTGGTCTGGCTTTCTCTGCCTGCTTTCTGTGGAGGTGAGTGGGGGTGGATGTGGGTTTCCTCTGTGGAAGTGCCCTCTCCTAGCTCCACTGCATCGGGGGTCCTCCACACGCTCGCCATGGGGAGTGCAGCTGTCGGAGGGTCTCCATCAATGGCCCACGCCATCCACAGATACCTGCCTGGGCCCAGGAGCTGACTCTTGGTCAGCAAGAGGACTGGCTCTCTGCAAGGCTGCCTGAGAGAGAGGCGTTGGTCAGAAGGGGCTGCTCCTCGGTGGTGGACTACGCCTCAAAAGCTGCACTTGGCCATCACGTAGGACTCTTGGTCTGTCAGCTTGACCATGGCCTGGCCAGATTTCTTGGGTGCAGCTTCCGTACCAGGTGTACAGTGGCTCTTTCACCAGCCGAGGCGCACCTCCGAAGGTGTAGCCCAGGCTCTCCGCCTTCTCTCTCCAAGCAGCCTGCTTCCTTTTGGTGTCTCAATAGAGCCTGTGTCCTTCCCCAAGATTACTCGTTCTCCTCAGCCATTCGAGCACCTCCTCCTCATGTTCCTCTTCAATGGAGTATTGCCTCCTCTCGCGTTCACGCATATGCCTCTTCCTCCCTCTGGCAGGGCCATATGGGCTCTCATCAGAGGGGCTTCAAGGTTGTAGGGCTGCTCCACACACCAACCACCAGCAGCAGCAGCAACAATGACAGTAGCAGCAAAAGCAGGACCAGCAGGACCAGCAGCAGAGCAGGACACGGATCAGCAGCAGCATGGAAGAGAAAACAAAACCAGAAGAGAGAGTAAAAGAGCAGAAGGCACCAGCAGGAGCAGCAGGAGCAAGCAAGGAGCACGCAGCAGGATCAGCAGGACCAGCAGCAACCAGCAGCACAGCAACACCAGGATCAGCAGCACCAGCAGGATCAGGAGCACACAAGAGCACCAGGAGCACCCAGCACACAGCAGAGACTAGGAGCAGCGCCAAGCAGAAGAAGCACCAGAAGAAAGCACCAGCACCAGGAGCAGCACCAGCAGAGTAAGCACCAGCAGAAACACCAGCACCAGCAGAGTGAAGCACCAGCAGAAGCACCAGCCCAGGAGGCAGCACCAGCAGAAGCTCAGCAACCAGCAGCGATAGCAGCAGCAAGAAGCCCCAGCAGAAGCAGAGTCAGGGCCAGGGGGTGGGATGGTGGCCCTGTCCCTCTTGCCAGCAGATGCCACGGCTTCCTCTTCCTCCCCGTGGTTGTTGGCTGGCTGGCTGGCTGGAGCTCTGTCTGGCAGCAGGTCTTTCCTCGAATGGTGACCTGCTTTGCAAACTTGATTCCCCTTTAGTATCTGCGGGGCTGATGCAATGCATCCTTCCCCGCATGCGCAGTGAACGCTCTGCATCTGCTCTGCATCTGCTCGGTTCTGCTAGGCTTCCGCTCTGCATCCGTTCCTTCCGCTTCGGCATTCTGCTTCACTGTGCTCCCCCGGAAGCCCTGCGATAGTCCCACTCTGCTCCCATCCACTCCCATCTGCTAGGCTTCCATGGAGCATCCCGTTTTACATCCTGGCTACATCCTCCCCCGTCATTCCTTTCCGTTTTATCGCGCTCTGGCTTATGCAAATTCGGGGCACTTTTGAGGAGTGGATGACAACGGATGGAACATTTTCTCATCCGCTGTGTCCTTTTTACAAACGTTTTGCATCCGTCAGCCAATGTGACAGGCCCTTAAAGAAAAGAAATGCAAACAATTTTGCCAAGAAACCTACATGCATCATCTTCCAATGTTTGAACATATAAATATTACATATTATATTACATATAAATATATTTTTTAAGATGGTCAAAACTTCTTAAAGGAACCATGTATCATACTTCCTTTCTACGGTCAGAGGATGACCACTGAAGTGCTGTACTGGGTGGGTCAGGCTCATTAACCAACAACAAAGAGTCACAGAGAGGATACTAAGCTGCCTATCTACAAGCTAAGCAACTACTGGGAAAATACTAAGCTCTTTCAATGTTAGGTATGCCCATGGATGAATGTCAAAGGCCCTTCTTTGTATGTCCTCACTTTTGGAAGATAAATATCGAAAGACTTCAAAGTAGACTTGTAAAGAATACTTGAATTTTTTTAAGAGGGACAAAGTTCTATTATTCCAGTTATGTCGAGTTATTTAGTTCTGTGACTGTTTTGAGCTGTTCTTTCTACCTTCCTGTTCAATAACTATTTTAATATTGTATTTTAAAATAGGTATTTGATATATTATTTATTATAGGCTTGACTGCATTCAAACATAAACTGCTTGCATTTTCATCCAATGTATTCTATGTAAGAAGTTCGTACCAACTAATATAAATGACTGATTCTAGTGGGAATTTACCATACAATCCTACCTACTCTAATTAATATGTATAGTATCTATTTAAAGGTAATCCAGTGTGGGAAGGACAAGAGATTATAGAATTGCAGTTTAATGTTACTAAGAACCTCACTACATTAGGAATTCTAACATAACATATTCCTTGATTAACTATAGAAGCTTCCAGCTTATTCTTTTATGGCTAAACATTTATACAAATCTTCCTAGACGTTGGGAGTTCTGAGACTATAGCATCTGGAAATAATCATGTTATGAAAAATTATTATAATTCATTATTACAATGCAATGTCTTTGACCTCCTGAGCACCTATCTCTGCAAAAGTAAAAAGAATAGCATTCTTAAATAATACAACTCCATTATTAGTCCAGGATTTTGTTTCTCATGTATCCAACCTGATGATTTTGTACTGTTGATGGTGATGGAGACATGTCCATGCTTCACCATTGTTCCCCTATAACTGGGATTTGGAGGCATCCTTCTCCAACCCTCTGTTAATAATAAACCTTCAAGACTAATAGCCCTGATAAACTGCTTTCTATGATCATCCAAATCTCTTTTAAAGCTGATGAAGTTATTGCCAGCTTCGATAACTGTTCCTAGGTGTTCCAATTTAATCTGATTTCAGCTTCATTTTTATGTGAATATGTTTTAGAAGTAATCTTGAAGGCACTTGATGAACAGTATAATAAATCTCATAAACAATGGATTGATAGTCAGAGTTATTGATCATATTTGCATGTATACCATTTCTTGTTGAAATGTCATTCATTTTTGCTAATATTGGCATGGCAGGAGGATTCCCACTGCCAAAAAAGGTTGCATAACCTGCCTGCTCTAAAGTCTACACATGTTTATGCATCTTGCTTTTTTTTTCAGAAATAGGCAAAAGTGTTTGAGATATGAGACCATTTTTATATGTCTGGTGTATTGTGTCTTTTTTTCCGAAATGCTTAGCCCAGGGATATTAAGCAATTGAAATCTGTCAAAAAAAACTCTCTCAAGACTCCTTTGCAGCAGAGACAATCAGGCAGCAGAGATATAGATGCCTATTTTAAACTTGCTTAGGCATTATGACCTACTTTTTTTTCTGAATAATTGAAGGAAGAAAATACACGGCCACCTTATTCACTGAGAAGTTCCAGAGTCATGAAACAGCAGCTTGTTATAGTGACTTGTGAATAATTAGCTAGTTTATACTATACTCAAATACTACTCTGATATTTGCTTTCAAAATTAAAAATGCAAAGCCTAATTAGACTATATCCTTTTCTCCACTGTTTATGTTATGCATATAAAATAAAAGTAAGATTCATTTCTGAGTAACTTAATTCAGTTTTATATTTCTCAGGTCCACCAAACGTTGCCAAGAAAACAAAGTTGTTGCCTATATTTTTAGCATGGCTAGTTTTCCAAGTCAATGTAAACAAACCATTAAAAAGTATTTGACAAAAACAGATTTTACTTTCAATCCAAATTCAAGCACTCAGAATTTATAACCATCCCAAGAATATATATTTTATTTGACATAATATTTTCAG
This sequence comes from Laticauda laticaudata, assembly GCA_004320025.1. Lineage (NCBI taxonomy): Eukaryota > Metazoa > Chordata > Lepidosauria > Squamata > Elapidae > Laticauda > Laticauda laticaudata. Next base: position 28,571 of record BHFT01056747.1, read on the forward strand.
AGGGTTAACAGCACCTAGCATACACATTGTAGTTATTTTAAAATTTATAATAACTTCCAACATGAAATAAGATAGAAAGCACATGTTAATTTCCTTTCCAACATAGATTTGCTGAAGCACTGCTCCCAAATGGCAGTTCCTCAAGCAATTATTCAGGAACTCATTTCAACTGATAAAGTCTTCCATATATAAATACTTTCATCTCCAGTCTACACCAGTTGGTAATGTAATTTTGAAATGATTAAGAATTGCAGTTTTTGTCTATGGAGATTCTTAGTCATGAGGTCATGGTTATCTCACAGGTGATTTTTCAAGAGGCAACTGGGCTTACTTTATTTTTCCTTGAAGAGATTTTGCTAGTTATCCCAGAAACTTCTTCAATTCTGACATCACTTCTAAGTCAGAACTGTAGAAGTTTGTTGAGTGAGAAGCAACAGCTCTTCAAGAAAAAACAAAAAAAGGCCAATTGCCTTTTGAAAAAACATCTTTGGGACAATTGAAGTTTTGTTTTTTTTTTTATTTGGAAGGTATAGATAGGCAGATTGAGAATTTTTCAGATGCCTTAGATGTTGAGAAAGTGAGCTGCAATGTACCATGTTTTTAAAAATTAGGCTAGGTCACACTGGCCGACGGATGCAAAACGTACATAAAAAGGGCACAGCGGACGAGCAAATTTTCCATCCGTTGTTATCCGCTCTCAAAAGTGCGCCAAATTTGCATAAACAGAGCGGACCCAGCCGGAAAAGCCGCGAAGAGCAGAGCAAGCAAAAACCGTCCTCACAGCATTAAGTACATGGACATTTAGAAAGGATGTAAGCGCGATGCATCTTGTATATTAAAGCCATTCTAAAATGCGACCCAAAACAAAACGTTCGCCATATGGGACGTATCTCGAATATTTAAGGATGTCCTGGAGCGATGTCATAGAGTATGTGGAAGCGCACACCCTAGTCGGAAAACCGACATTTCCTATTAAAAAGCCGGGAGGAAATCCACCTTTGGATTAACTCACTAGCATCAGTCACGCAGCCCCTGCGTGCTGAAGACCTCTTCAGCCCCTTGCATCTTGCCTCTTCCACATCATCAATGCATCCTCCACTATGGCATTCATCGCCACACTTCCTTTTGGTAGCCGCCCATCATTCATACACCAGACAGCCAAGCCCCTTCTTTCCAGACTCTTCACCTTTCTACGCTAAGGGGAAGAAGGAGACGTCCGAGAAAAGCTTGTCTGGTCTGCAAGATGAGATTGGCGCAGAAGAGCGGAGTTTTGCCGACTCTATGACAAGCTGATTACGGCCTGCGAGCTGAGGAATTGAAGACCCTCGTTGCATTCCAGCACTTCCCATGAGGATAGCCGACCAGCCATGTCTTGATGACATGTGGCAGCCATCTAGACCCAGGATTGCACCACAGCCACAGCCACCAAACTTCCATCCCAACCTGGACCCTTGGACTGAACGGCTGGCCAACTGACTCCTGCCACACCTAGGCCTCTCGCCCTGGACCACATACAGAAACATTGCCAGTGTTCCTGGAGCGGCTTGCACACAACACCATCAGCCAACAGTGGTCACGAGAAGTGGTGCAGGCCATTCATCGAAGAATATGTGCGAGGAGCTCCTCCATCTGCCCCACCACCTGAAGCGAACGCTGCCCGGCAGCCGAAAGTTGCAGCAGCAGTCGCGTATCAGAGCGTGGAACTTTCCCCACACTTTGGAGCCCATAGATGCCCGGAAGCACGTGGCCTGCCAAAGCTACCAGCCCAACTTCAGAGTCTCAATTATTTCAACACAAGCGCGCCTTCTTCAACATCATCCTCTTTGCCACTGGGTTTGATGCTGCCACAACAAACAAAGTTCATGTACATCGATGGTTTCAAGCAATGGGCTCAGCTTCAGATAGCCCAGCCTTAAATACAACGCCAGTGACCATCAAGCGAGGGGCTGGAACGCCCAACCTTCATCATGGGTTTCCCAGAACCAGACCCCTTTACCCAACAACACACAAGATTGTGGCCCTATTTCATCGTGGGGGATACGCCTCTCCCTCACAACCTACCTCATGAAGCCTGTACAGTTCAAGATACCTCACCGTGAAGAGAGGATCTTCAACTAACAGGCTGTCCAGGGCAAGACGCCGGTGGTGCGAGACACGTCTTTGGCATCCTGCGCCAACACGGCTTCCACGGTACTTCTCACCCACCATGCAGCATCACCCACAGACCGTTCCGAGAGCATCGTGCGCAAGCTTGCTGCATCGCTGCACAATCTCCATCGCACACCCGCTACCAGTGCTTCAGAGAACAGGCTTGTGACCATCAACAAGAGAATGCAAGGGACAAGCCGACTAAACCTGATAGACACTGCTGGGATGTGCCAAGCCCCAACAGAGCTTCACATGCGAGGGGAAGAAGCCCAGCGCAACCTCCTGAAACACTGCCGCCGCAACTCCCCAGCTGCGAGCCAGGCAGTGGCAAGACAGATGGTAACGCTAGATGGCTTAATGGATGCTTCCTTGCAGCCCCTGTCTCATCACAACTGCGTGAGATGGAGATTGTGCCCATGTATGTGAGTGCCTTACAATTGGGGAAAAATAAGGGGGCCCATTTAATAAAAAGAGTTTTGTTTTTTATGTTGAAAATTTGTTGTTGCATCAATGATTAAATTGTATTGATAATAAAGGGCATTGATGCTGTGGCCACGCTGGAGGCATGACCACTCACAGTCCCACTATCTCTGCCACTGGAGGTTTCATCTATCCCACAGCTATCCTTCACCCATCCCACAGCTATCCATCCCACAGCCTATCCTTATTCCATCGACAGCTTATCCATCCCACAAGCTATTCCTTTACCCATTTCCCCACCAGCTATCCATCCCACAGCTATCCTTACCCATCCCAAAAGCCATGCCCCCAAAGCGCTTAACCCTTTTCAAAAGTTTTCCCAACACTTTATTTAAAAAAACAAATGACCAAGTGTGCACTCTGAAGCCCAAAAGATAACCGTATATTAATAACAAACTCGGCTATGACTTATTAAAAAGCAAAATGACCCAAGGTTAAAGTGTCTTTAAGCCCAAAGATTAAAGTCAACCAGCGAAACAACTTCAATATCCTCTGCGGGGCATTCTTTTCAGCACATCAGGAGGTCCCTGCCCCATGGCTCTCAGATGTTAAATGGAGCCATGGACTGTGGACCGGTGGGCTGCTTGCTGCGAGTGCCTGGTCTGCCAGCCGCCATTGGGCGGTGCCTGGCCCTGCAGAGTACAACAGAAATGGTGTTGTATTCAGAAGCTCTCAGAGAGCTGACTCAGCTCCCGTGCAGGTTGAGAGCGCACTTTCCTCAAAGGACCTAGGGATGTGAGGCCCAAGGACTGCATGACAGATGTTCTGAGGAAGGGCTTAGCTAGTAGGGTGGAGGAAGGCAGGAGTGTAGGGGCGCTTCTGTCTGCAGCTGGCGCTCACGTGAGGCGTCTGTGGCATCTGTGCGTTCCGCAGGAACCTGCGCTCGCGACTTGGAAGGGCTGCTCTGCCTGTTCGGGAGTCCTCGGTAGCTGGTAGCCGTGGTAGGCGAGGCGCGCTGCCTGAAATCCGGTGGAAGGATGCCCTGACATCTCCTGCCGGGTGGAGCAGCAGATTCTGGACGTGGCGCTAGCCAGCCAGCGTCAGAACTGCGGCCCTGGAGCGGTGGTGCAGACCAGAAACTTATCCTCTCCTTCATCACCTTGGCTCCTTGCCCTCGGGCCATGTCCATGAGGGTATTCTGGCTCCCACGTACGTTGATATGAAGGGCTATGCGGTTGGAGGATGCGTATGTCGAAGTTGGACCAGCTGGGAGAGGAGATCTGCTGCTGGCTCTTTATTGGTCCCTGATCTCCCAACGAGGACAGTGTGCTCTGTACCCTCTGCGTCTGCCCTCTCTACCCTTGCTTTCTGTGGGAGGTGGAGCTGCCGGTGTGGCGGTGGGTTCGCTCTCTCGGGGTGGCTGGCTTATTCTTGCTCCATCTGAGGACAGGAAATCCTCCATGTCCTCCAGCCATGGGAGCTGCAAGCTGTTGCGGGGGCGTCTACTGTTCGTGGGGCCCTCCAAAAGACACCTGCCCGACTGGACACTGTAGCTGTCTTCTGGCTGGCAAGAGTAGTGCTCTTTGTGGCGCTGTCTGCAGGGAGAGGGCCCAGGCGCCACAGCTTGACAGAGCCGGACTGTCCCTCGGTGGCGGAATCTCACCCTTCCAGGAATCTGCACCTGGCCATGACAATAGGTCTCCCGGTCAGCTGAGCTTGACAGCGGCCTGCACCGGATCTCTTCAGGTAGCCCAGACTTGCCATACCAGGTATGGCATATGCCTATCCACCACGCCAGGTAGGACATCCTGCAATGAGCCCCAGGCTCCTCCGCCCTTTCTCTCTCCATGCCCTGCCTGCTTCCTGCTTGGTGTCGCAATAGAGGGCCTGTGCCCGTCCTCCACACGGTACTTGTTTTCCCTCAGCCCATTTCCAGCCACCTCCTTCCTTATGGTCTTCGGAAATGGAGTACTGTTTCCTCTTCCCCCTTTCTCCTTGCCTTGCCTCCTTCCCCCTCTGGCCAGGGCCTTCAGGGCCTTCAGCAGCAGGGGGCTTGAGGGCCTTGGGCTCGGTCCCACCACAGCCAGCCCAGCAGCAGGAGAAGACAGCCAGCAAAAGCAACAGCAGCAGCACGGAGAAGCCACCAGCCAGCACCACCAGCAGCACAGCACCAGCCCACCAGCAGCCGAGCAAGCCACCACCACCAACCAGCCAGCCCAGCAGCAGCAGCAGCAGCACACACCAAAGCAGGGCGAACACCAAGAGCCACCACCAGCAGCCAGCAGCGCACCAGCAGGCTTCGAGAGTTCAGCACCACCACGGCGCGGTGGGCATGGTTGCGTTCTTGCTCCTTCTTAGGCCAGGTGCTGCCCAGGAAGTCGGCACAGCGCTTTCCTCTTCTTCCCCATGGTGTTCTCTCAGATGTCTCTCGCAGCACGTCTTTCCTTCTGAATGGCCTACCTGCTTGCGAGCTGCATCCTTTTATATCCGCGGAGCTGATGCCAATTCATTCCTCCCCGCCATGCGCAGTGACATGCTTTGCATCCTCTAGGCATCCGCTAGGCATCCTGCATGCATTCCTATAGGCATCCGTTGATGCATCCGCGTTCAATCCGCCTCATGCACTCCCACTACGCAGTCCGCTCCTTTCCGCCATGCCCGACCCACCTTCGCTGTTTTTCCCCCAGAAGCCCAGCCCACTTCCATCCGCTCTCTCCATCCTCCAGGTTCCTCACGAATATCCGCTTTAAGGCCCTGTCACACTGCCCAACGGGATGCAAAATGTTTGTAAAAAGCGACACAGCGGACGCATAAAAATGTTCCAACCCGTTGTTATTCCGCCTCTTCAAAAGGGGCCAAAAATTTTGCCCATAAGCAAGAGCCGGATAACACGAAAGAACGCGACGCGGAGCGAGGATGCCAGAGCGGCTAATTGAAAGCCGGATGCGTAGAGGATGCCATAGAGGATGCAGAGCGGATGCAGACGCCGCGCATGCCCGTAGAGGGAATGCGTAGAGCGATGCCAGACGCGGATGCGTAGAGCGATGCAGAGTGGATATGCGTTGAGGATGCCCAGAACGTGGATGACGCCGGATGCATAGCTTGCCCATCTGCCTTTCATCCTTATCTCTGGTTCCATGCCTCACTAACGCTGGCACGTTCCGCTTCCACTTCCCTCCCTGCCGTCCGTTTACTGCGTTGGAACGGATTTGAGCTTGCGCGGATGCCGGCACTGCCGGATGCCCTAGAGGATATAGCCAGATGCCGTAATGGGCATGCAGAACAGATGTCCCCCGTATGCCTAGAGGATGCAGAACTGATGCATTGCCCGATTACATTTTCCGCCCCTCTAAAAGTTTGAGCAGCTCCAAAACCTTCTGATGTGGTCGATGAAATGTCAATAGATGGCATGCCTGCGCACGCGCATACGAGAGGAAAGCAAAACGGAGCCAGGAGTACAGAACGGAAGCATCGCGTTACACCAACGGATGGCAAGCTTGTTTTCTTTCATTACATCCTCTTTCCCATCCGTTGGTGCAGTGGTGACACGGCGTGGCTTCTCCATCCCCGCTTACATCCCTCCCCATGTCCCGCTTTCCTTTCCACTTAGTTGTCCGCCCTC
>BHFT01056749.1:0-49289 GCA_004320025.1 Laticauda laticaudata
CAATGGATGGCAAGCTTTTTTGTCCGTTTTACATCCTCTTTGCATCCGTTGGTGCAGTGTGACATGGGCTTTAGGCAGCAAAGGTGGCAGGAAGGTGGTTATAGTAATTATGTTATTATCCAAGGTATAACATGTATAAATACAGCTCTGGGTTGCAACAAAAACCAGAGCTGACTTTAAACATAATATGATCGCTCTTACCTGTTGTGGTGTGGGAGATGAATAAAAACTTAAAGCTACACGAGTGAGTTGGTTATCTTATCGCTCACCCCCTCAAAATTGGACGAACAGCTGACAGTTTCTCAACCTTGGTCACTTGAAGACATCCAAACTTTAACTCCCAGAATTCCCCAGCCAGCAAGGATTGTTGCTGTTTACTGATTCAGTTGCTTCCTAATGTTTATATTCAATATCCATGATTTATCAGGACAGCCTTTCTGTACTCTATTGGATTCTTTGTGTTCATGTAAGCTTGCTCTTATATCATCAGTCATGGTATCTATCTTATCTTTGTTTGCTTTTCATTGCCTTCCACTTTTTTGAGCATCAAGAGTCTTCTCCAAAGACCCTGGCCTTGGGGTTACGTATCAAAAAAAAATTCTAACTTTCAGTTTCATTACAAGGGATTCTGGTGAGAAGTTGGGTTGAATTTCATCTCATACTGAATGCATTGCCCTTCTTGGAATTTATGATATTTTGAATAATTTTCTCCAGAAGCATCGTTTTGGTGTTGTTCAGTATTTTCAACGGTCCAGCTTTTCATTACTGTATTAAAACTGAGGAAACCATGGTCTTGGCAATATGGACCAAAATAATTTAAATAGAAATAGAACACAATCCAGCATTGGATAGAGAAGTATTTTCTCCTAGATCATCGAATCCAACCATAGGGACTATTGGTGTAGAACAGTATGGAACTATTGCAAAGGTGTCAAACTCGCGGCCCAGATGCATCACATGCTGGCCCCTCCCCTGCCTGGTTTAGCGAAGGGGGGGAAAGTCCGGATTATATCACATGACAACACAAGTTTGACACCCCTGCCTTTGCAGACACTCAGGAACTTGAAATGGTCCAAAATATGCCAGGCAGGTTTATAGTGCTGATGTCTGCTGCAGTCACAGCACTGGTGACTGATTTGCTTTGAAGTCCAATGTAAAGTACTAGACAAGACTCAGCTGAGGTTGATTAGGGATCCTCATTTTTTTTCTTAAAAGCAGAAAAGCAAAAGTGTTGGCTCTTCCATTTGCAGAAAAACACTGGGAAAGGCTTCATTTAGGTGGATAAAAGCATTATTCCTCTTTTAGGGATAGGCCTTTCTACGGTAGAGGCATCCAAGGAGAGCAAACAGGCCGTTTTGGTGCCTTTAAGGCAGCCAAGAGGGAAAGTTCTCCAAAGTGCATTTATGAGATGAGAGGGGAGATGATCCTTTGACCTTCCATTCCTCTCCCAGAAGATTGTGGCAAATCTCTGCTGACTGGGGAATTCTGGGAGATGAAGTCCACCAGGCTTAAAGTTGTCAAGGTTGGAGACCCCTGCTCTTAGACTAGTGTTTTTCAAACCCTGGCAACTTTTTAAGACTTCAACTTCCAGTATTCCCCAGCCAGCATGCCTGGACATATACCCTCAGAATATACGTCTGGGAGCAACCAGGCTGGCGTGAGAATTCTGGGAGTTGAAATCCACCTAGGTTAACACATTAACAGAGCTGGAACTTGGAAGGGACCTTCTAGGTCATCTAGTCCAACCCTCCCCCTCCCCTGCCCAAGCAGGGAGACCCGAATTACACAGTTTCTGACAGATGGTCTTGAAAGCCTCCAGAGATGAAGCTCCTACAACTTCTTGAAGGCAAGCTGCCAGGGTAAGAGAAACAAAGACACTTGTAGGCAAGAGGCTAAGCATGAACCAAAGTCAGGCCTCCCCGCCTCCATTTGAACCCCAGATCAAACATTCTTTGGCTATCCTTGCACTCCAAGCACTTTCCCCTGCGTCAAACACCTCTGCTCGCCTTTCTCTCCTTGCACACGTGCACGTACACGCACTTTTTTTTCCCCAGGGGCTACACCCAAGAATTTCCCCTCCCCAACACCCCCCCCCTTCTTAGCCCTCTCCCCCTTTCTGATTTAAACCCTCATTAACCTCCCCACGATCTGCCTCCCTCGGCTTGCAAAGCTCAGGGAGCCCTCTTAATTCTGCGCGCCCCCCTCCCCGACTCCCCCAATTAGCACCTCATCAGCTCCAATTAGAGGAGACAAAAGCCGGGTAAAGATAACTGGGAAGGCGGGGGAGGTTGCAGGCAGGAGAGCATGTAATGGCTTAAGACAGCCGGGGCCGTTCCCTGGGGGAAGAGCGGAGCCTGATCGCCGGGCTTTTTCTCCCCCCTCCCGCCACCTCGCTCCTCTGGATAAGGAGTTTCGGGCCTTTTGGCTTGGGAAGCCGGGCCTCGCGGGAGCCTGGCGGGCCCTCATTCAGCGCCTACCTACTTTGCGAGGCCTAAAAAACAAGGCCGCATTGTGCGCGCCGCGCCGCGCTGGGCAGAGAAACCCCGCTTGCTGCGCCCGGTGAAAAGGGCAGCTTTAGGCTCATTCAGCGTCCTCCTTGGAGTTGTCTTCTAATTACAGGCAGAGGCCAACAATGTATTTTTTCTCCCGACGAGAAGTTCTTTGGGGCAGTTAATTTGGTGACTGTACCAAATGCCTTTAAACATTAATTAGGGTGGAAGGAACACTAATTTCCTGTCCCCATTGGGCCCTCCTTCCCCTCCCCCCTTCCCCTTGTTTTCACATAGGCTTGGATGAGTCTCCATAATGAAATTACCTCATTAAGGCCTTTATTCTTTGCACAGTAACTCATTCAAGAGCTCCCCTTTCGGTTTTAATTTGAGGCTGTCAGAAGCGGGGAGGAAAAAAAAAACTTGCTTTTGTTTGATTAGAGAGAGAAGGGTTTTTTTTTCCCTCTCTCTTCACCCTGTTTTGGGTCCCACTAACCCCCTCCCCCTCCAACGAGTAGGCAGATTTAAATTATTAGGATGGCAAGTAGTGACTTATAATTGGATACAAGCAGCACTTCAGAGAGTAGCAAAGGCTTTCAAAGGTTTTTTTTTTCCCCCCTTTTCTTTTGCCTATGGGGTCTGTAGCTATTAACTGCATCCAAGGGTTGGTGTACGCAGGGTGCTGGAATTAACTGTACCTGAGCATGCATGAAACAGGCTGCTGGTATTGATAAATAAGTCTTTAAATGGACTTGCAATTAAAGTCCGCAAAGCCTGCGGCCCTCAAACATTGCCACCATTTGTTCTGATTTCTGCTTTTGTCTAGGTTTCTGCCTCAAATCCCCCCACTTGCTAGAGACAAAACAAGTAACATGGTCCCTGTCTTTCCCTGCAACCTCTAAGACTGTTTTTTTGCAAATGAGACAGAATTTGGGCAGGAATTGGTGATATTTCCCGAGTCTTCAGCCACAAGAAAAAAGAAAGATTGGTTCCCTCTGTTCTTGCCTGACACCTACGCACAGGCCATGGACCTGAAGATAAAGGGAGAGACAGGGAAGAAAGGGACACAGGTTTCTGTCTATGGGCACCATTATTCTAGTTTGACGTTCTCTGTGTCCAATATTTAAAGGGATGGAGGACAATCAATTCTACAAGGTAGACCAGAGTAGGAAAGCAACTGTTTTTGTTGTAAAGCTATAGTAACAGATTCTGAATGTGCTTCTCCCTCCCTCCCTTTACCTTTGTGTGAACTAGGGAACACCTTATCTGAGATGTTTTCTCAAGTTGCTTTCTTGGACCAGGCTCAGACTCCTCTTATCCGATCATGGTTTTGGTAGATGATCTTCCTCATGTCTTCAAGTCATTTCCTCTTCCCTCTACAGGGGCAAATTAAATGCAGGGAGACCTGGAAATAATTATTTCATAAGTCATAGTTGGAAAGAGACCGTTGACCAAGCCCAATGCTTTGTTCAGTGCAAGAATCTATATTTGAACATTTCTGATAAAAGGCTTCCCAGACTCAGTGTTTCTCAAGCTTGAAGATATGTAGACTTCAATTCCCAGAATTCCCCAGCTACTCAGTCACCTCTTTATTATTCTTTGCCAGCACAACTGGCTGGGGATGATGGAAATTGCAGCCCGATACTTCTAGGTAGCATCAGATTGGAAAAGTCTTATCATAAAGCAAAATGACTTTTCAGTTTTCTAGTTAATAAACAACAAGAGTACGGGTAGTTTTCAACTTACAACCACAACTGAACTTCAAATTTCTGTGGCTTAGTGAGACAGTTAAATGAATTTTGCCCCATGTTATGACCTTTCTTGCCACATTTGTTAAATGAATCACTGCACTTGTTAAGTTAGGAACACGGTTGTTAAGTGAATCTGGCTTCCCCACTGACTTTGTCAAAAGTTTGCAAAAGCTGATCACATGATCCTGGCACACTGCAACCGTCATATAAATATGAGTCAATTGGCAAGAGGCTGAGTTTTGTTCATGTGATCATACTGCAATGGTCTTAGTGTAAAAAATGGTCATAAGTAACTTTTTTCAGTGACTTTGAACCGTCACTGAATGAACTGTTGTAAGTCAAGGACTACTTGTATTATTATTACACTGCCTAGAGGCACCTCTTATGAGATGAGTGGCTATATAAATTAAATAAAGGTAAATACATAAGCATCAGGCAGGTTTACCTTTACTAGAGAGGTAGGTCAATGGATTTGCACCATAATCTTGCATTATAATCTTGTTTGCATGGAATATACATAATTCTGGACTGTTCTAGGAAAACAAAGTACAAAGAATTAATTAAAACTTACCAGATCTGGTCTGCAAAATCTGGATGGCTGCTAGATAGCAACCAAGAATTAAGTTTTCGTTTTTATTCTACTGCCATCTAGCTGTCATTTTGGAGTTTAGATGTAATAAACCTAGAGATATCCTGCCCCCTTTTGTAAGGACTAAAGACCCCTGTAAATAACAGACTGAATAAATTTTAGCATAATCTGGCAGTATTTAATATTGGGGTAATCAGCCTGGTTTTTTTTTCTTGTGGGCTGCCTTCTCTCAGAAATAATCTTTTGAGAGGTAAAAGGGGAATAAAAAAGACAATAAATTTTCTTAATCATAAGTATGTTTTAATGTCCTAGACATTATTGAATAAAATATTGAAGTCCTGAAACTCTACCAATATCAGAATAGGTTAAAAAAATAATCTTTTTTCCATTAGAAAGTCATCCCACCAATAAATGAATTTTGCTCAGTTAGGCAGAAAATTAAGTTTCCCCACATAATGCCATCAACTCTCTTTAGAAAGAGTTTGACAACTTCCAGGGCCCTGTCATGTCTTGCTTAGCAGCTTGGATGGAGTTGATTGCAGCACTATTATCGTTCTTTTCTCCATGGAAAGGAGATTTGGTATTATCAAGAGGCTTAAGTTTAAAGCTTTAGCTCTTCTGAGCACGTAGCTCCATCTGAAATAACGCAGAATAGATACAATTTTGTTGTGCAATAAAGGAGTGACTAGGAAAACAAATCACTCTTTATAAAAGGGCGTAAAAGTATTTGAGTTACATTTTGATTGTATAATGTTAGACTATGGGAAGAGCAGAAGAAATTTCCACATATTCATAGAAATGAGCTCCAACAGAACTTTATCTGAACTTGCCATCCTGCTAACAGAGTGAAAAAAGTAGACATAATTCAAATATATCTTTTAACACCATTTAGAAATCCAGAAGACTCCTGGCTGTAGAAGCAACACCTTTATATTTGTGGATTAAGCGGAATTGCAGGGAGATGAATCAAACATGGGAGTATCTTGTTAGCCAGAAAAAGGGTTGCAACTAAGTTATACTCTCTTGAGCAGCTTCTCCAATCTGGCCTCCAAGGTGTTGGCTTTTTTTTTAAAGGGCGAAGTACAAAGGAAGCACCTTCTTTGCACCACTAAAGCAAGGCCCATTGCAAAAGCTGTCCTTGGCAGTCTCTGCTGGCAAACACATGTACAACAGCATTTTAAAATAAATGCTTTAGAAAGAGCCCTGTTGTAACCATTACTTCCCCACCTAAGCTGAAGAAGGGTACAATGTTTTTTTTTTAAGGAGATCTGGTGTTGTTTTACACAACTATGTCCAAATCCTTGTTTGGTCTGACTATGGTTGGTGAAATCCCTGAGCTTCCTTGTGGTTTAATGAGTTAAACCCATTGATTGAAGACACACAATATACAGAGCCATCAACTGGCAAAAAATGTTTTCGTGTATTGTGCTAAGCTAACCACATAGGTTGGGAGTGCTGTGTGTTACAGACTCACCCTACATTAGTTGGACAAGCATGCTTCTACCTTAATTTCTTACTCAATTCATGCACAGCAAATCTTGCTCTCCTGCACACCTCCTTTCGGGCTGTTTCACTTTTTTACATTTTATGTTGTTAACTTCAACATATTCTATGAACTTGTCTCAGCACTGAATTACCAACACTATCAATGCTGTCAAACTACCTAGTAAGACTGTATTACTATTATTCTTCTCATCCTTCTTATTACCTATCTCTTCCCACTTAGGACTATAACTGTGTTGCTTATATTGTTACAATTAATGTAGTTTTATTTGATTTGATAGCTTATTAATAACCTATGACTATCACTAAGTGTTGTATATTATGATTCTTGATGAATGTATTTTATTTTTTCTTTATGCTCATTGAGAGCATATGCACCAAAGACAAATTCCTTATGTGTCCAATCATACTTGGCCAATAAAGAATTCGAAGATCCACCAGAATCTGTTCATCAATTTGAACTTGAGGAAAAAAAGCACCTGGAAGTATCTCCATTTTGGGAGGTAAGTATCTGACAGTAGGAGACACCATTTAAAATTTTTTACTTTTGTCTAATTTATGCTCTGCTTTTACTCAGGAATTAAAGGCTGCATACTGTACCTAGAATTCTCTCCTCCAATTTTACTTCCCAAAACAATGTCAGTTTATGTCTGAGTTCTCAAAAAAGAGGTACTTTTCTTTCGGTGAAAAAGCCCAAACCTATTAGTGCCATCTTGTGGACAAGAGAAAAATAATAATTGTAGATATGTGGAAAATGAAAACATTTTTCTTTGCAAACAACCAAACAAAGATAATGTTGCTTTAGCAGGAACAAGTACAATTTTTTTCCTACAAACATTGTTGTAGAATTTTAAAACATCCCCTTTTGGGGAGGGTATATGTATTAAACTAGATTTCACGTACAGTAACACTAGCATATGGCAAATTCTGGATGAGACTGCCCTGAGCACATGAGAAAGATCTGGATGTCTTGATAGATCACATTTAGACAGTGAGACAATTGTGTGATGCAACCACAAAAAAATGCCATCCCATATTTGCTCAATAGAAGTATCAAAATATGGTTCTCTCTTCTGCATTGGTTGGACCATATTTGAAGTACTGCATCCTGTTCCATGCACCACATTTTAGGAGGACTTACTGTACATTGCCCAGAGTTCCTGTTTGAGAGAGATGGAAGGTTCAGAAAGTGAGAAACATGAATGAATGAGTGAGTGAGTGAGCCGTTCCAGGCGGCAGGGATTGGAACGGGTGGAATACAGGGTGCACTGAGGCCAAAAACGGGATGCGGAGGCTGAAAATGGGGCGCACGGAAGTGGCAATAGGCTATGGCAATCTCTGCAGTATGAAACAGCTGATCGTCGGGAGGTCAATCCAACCAACAATCAGCTGCTTGTGCTAATCAGGCTGTGCTGAAAGAGACTGTTTGCTGTTTGTTGCAAGCAGGCAAATTGCTGGGAGGCAGAGGCCAAAAGGTGGGGGCCGGCAGGTGGGCAGGGCTTTGGCAACATTCGCTGTATAAGATGCACAGACATTTCCACCCACTTTTAGGGGTGGAAAAAGTGCATCTTATATCCCCAAAAATACAGATAATTCATTGTATAAGACAAAATAGAATGCTTCATACTTGTGCTAGAAAAAGCAGTCGAGGTTAAACTTACAAGAAAACAGTTGAGAAGGAGGTTTCAGGAAACGGTTCCTAATGCTAAGGATTATCCAACAATGGAACAGATTATCTGGGAAAATGGTGAATGTCTCTTGGGTAGTGCTGCAATATAGTGGGTTCCTGCACAGAACTGAAGGATAAACTAAGTGATCTTGAAGATCTCTTCTGTTCTTTGATTCCTTGATTCTAAAGTGACTGGTTATAGTGTTACGATACTATCCTATTCTTGGCCTGATATCTTATCCAAGTATGGTTGTCCTTATTTTTAATAAGTGCAGCTCTCCAGATGAATAGAAATATATCATAAATTATTTTTGGAAGTGGGAATAAAAATAAACTTGGGTCACTTCCATCAAGAAGTCTCTTCCCCAGTTCTAATATTTAGGTTGTTCTGCCAGAGAATAGACTCCTTACAGGACAAGCGTCTTACAGGCCAAAGCATTTATTAAGGTGACCTGTCCCCAGGGCATTGACATGTTAATAGCAACATTTTAAACAAGAACAGATGTTTTGTGTACATAGTATTTCAAGAAAAAGAGCTGGAGAAAGAGACTAGCTGACTAAACAGGTCTGCCCACTACAACACTCCTTGTCTAGTCAGAAATAACGGAAGGCATTCTTTAAATAATAGTTGGGCTACATTGGCCAAATGAGGGCTTTTCTGCCTCCCAATCATCTTGGAAAGGATGGGAAGGGAAATGCTAGCAATTCGATGAATGTAGGCATTTTTGCAAGCTTTCTATAAGTATTGTTTGGGTATGTCCAGTTTGATGAAAAGAAGGACTAGGGAGTGACATGATAGCAGTGTTCCAATATCTCAGGGCTGCCACAAAAAATAGAATAGAATAGAATAGAATACTTTATCGGCCAAGTGTGATTGGGCACACAAGGAATTTGTCTTTGGTGCATTATCTCTCAGTGTACATAAAAGAAGAGATACATTCATCAAGAGTTGAGAATCATCAGGTGCAACACTTAATAATAGTCATAGGGTACAATAAGCAATCAAATCATACTAGGAAACAGTCAATATAGATCATAAGATACATTCGTCAAGAATCATAGGTATAACACTTAATAGTAGTCAAAGGCTACAAATAAGCAATCAAATCATATTAGGAAACATAATAATAANAAATTTCCTGACAGTTAGAACAATTAATCAGTGGAACAATGTGCCTCCAGAAGTTGTAAATGCTCCAACACTGGAAGTTTTTAAAAAGAGATTGGATAGCCATTTGTCTGAAATGAGATAGGGTTTCTTGCCTGAGCAAGGGGTTAGACTTGAAGACCTCCAAGGTCCCTTCCAACTCTTCTCTTCTCTTCTCTTCTCTTCTCTTCTCTTCTCTTCTCTTCTCTTCTCTTCTATTTTATTCTCTTCTCTTCTATTTAATTTGATTTTTATGCTTCATCACACAATCAGCCAGATATTTAGACTGGATTTGGCCTTTTTATCCACCTATCGAGTCCTTCCCAAGGACCTGGGATAGGCAGATGTGGCTGTTTGATGGTTTCAGAGGAATTGTCGCAGGATGTAAGCTGTTCCAAGTAAAGCTGCCTTTTGCAATTGACTGATTTTTATCAACGCTGGTGATGTTCAACTGCTGTTCTACATGTTTTGGGATTCCACCCAAGGCACCTGTGACTTGGTACAGTCATACTAACTTTTGCTTGCAGATCTTTTTTTGTTTTGTTTTGTTTTCTTCACTTCTTTCTCTTCCATCCTGCTGTCTCCAGGATCTGCCACATCCACAGCTTTTTTTCTCTTTTTTTGATGTTTTTTTAAAAAGTCCGTGCAGCAAGCGATTGTCTGTTTATCATTGTTATTAAAGTTACCCTGTAAAATGTACAAAAGTGTACTTTCTAAAAGTTTTGCTTTTACTTCAACCAATGCTTTGAAAAATGCAAAATTGAATATGTTGATTCAGAAAAATTCAATTCTTCCTCTCCCCAGCCTATGTTTGATGAGAAGGATCTGTAGACTAGAATATGCTTCCTACACATGGCAGGTTTGACAACCTGGAGTGGGGTTGGGCAAAAAGAGTGGGGAATGGCTGTAATCCCTTCAGCCTAGCTGTTTACATGCATTAATGTTGTCCTTGAGCATCAGGCATCGTTCTGGAAGATTCATTTTGCACTAGCTGTACCTTCTGAATTTTCTCAAGAGAATTACAGTTGCTCATTGGGGAAACACTTGGTTTTGGGGCATTCTTTCCCAGCTATCCTGTGGCTACCTGGCCCGCCTATTCTCTTTGGATGAAAAGAGTTCTGGCTAAATTGATCATTTAGCTGAATGAGCAATTCATGTCAAAGCAGTGCAAATATTTGGATACAAGTGAGCAGGCAGCAGGCAATTCTTGGATACCTCTGACAATGAAACTCTCCGTGGGAACCAAATGGGCACAAAAGAGAAAGGCAGTCATTTAATGGGAGGTGAGTCATCTTATTTCCCACCCCTCCAAAGAATCAGAAAGGGAGATTTCCCTCTCCCTATTTGGAACATACATCTTGTCTCAGCTTTTTTCAAAGCAAGTGGGTTGGAGAAGGAATCAGAATGGCCAGTTCTGAATTCCATTTCATTCAACATTTTAAAAATATTCAGTTAGAATGTAAGGTGCTGTGTGGCTGGAAATTTTGACAGCTGTAGCTGTAGCCAATTTATCTGGAGAGAACCAATAAAAAAAAAAGACTATGGCAATGGCTGAGGAGACATTCATTCCAGATATTGATAAACTTTTCAGTAGCCACATTTATGGACTGCTTCTGCGAATCCCTGTGCCAGAAAGAACTAATGGGCAAAGCATCTGTTGTCCTAAAGGGCTGCATTTTCTATACAGTTGTTGGAAATTCAAACTAGAATGTCCAGTAAAGTACAGATAGTCCTTGACTTACAACAGTTCATTTAGTGACTGTTCAAAGTTACGACAGCACTGAAAAAATGGACTTATGACCAGTTTTCACCCTTACGACCATTGTAGTACCCCCATGGCAATGTGATCAAAATTCAAGATGCTTGGCAACTGACTCATACTTATGACAGTTTCAGTGCCCCAGGGTCATAATGATTCCCCTTTTGCGACCTTCGGACAAGCAAAGTCAATGGGGAAGCCAGATTCACTTAACAATTGTGTTACTAACTTTACAACTTTGCAATGATTGGCTTAACAATTGTGGCAAGAAAGCTTGTAATATGGAGCAAAACTCAATTAACAAATGTTTCACTTAGCAACATAAATTTTGAGTCCTAAGTCCAGGTCTACCTGTAGTGGCCTTATATGGCTTGATAGGGTGAGGCTGTCTGTGGCAGAGATCTCCAAACTTGGCAACTGTAAGACGAATGGATTTCAACTCCTAGAATTCCTCAGCCAGCATGGGAATTGAGCTCCATGCGTCTTAAAGTTGCCAAGATTGGAAATCCCTCAGTCTATGGGGCACCAAGCAGTTTTGGAAGGTCAAAGGACACCAAAGAGTTGGAAAAGCTTTTGAGATGGGTAGCCCAAGAGTAACTCCCCTCTGGAGAAAAGTTGCAGCAACTAGAGGCTTTTTGGCTTGAAGCAAGGGAAGCCAAGGATGTACATGACAGAAATATATAAAAACCTGCAGAATTCAGTTATGGATTGAGAAGTTATTTTCCTTGTTAGATAATACTAGCATTCAGGATCCCAGATCCATGGAATCTGAAGGGGTTTTTTTTATGCTTGGAGCATTTTGTTCTGGAGATGAGTGTCTTGGCTACAGAACAAAATGCTTAGCCGATGAACAACACTTAAAAACCGAACTACACACTCTCACTAATGTATTTACAGCCAATGGATTCCTAAAAAAGAAGATTAACCACCTAATCCAAAAAGAAACCCCAACAAAAGCCAAGACAGAGAACAAGAGAATGGCAAAAGCCCTCCTCCCATATATATAAAAGGCACTACAGACAAAATCAGCAAGATCCTCCAAAAACACAACATTAAAACAGCATTCTGCACAAACAGAAAAATATCCACCATCCTAGAAACCCTAAAGACAAAAATCGCAGTGTAGAAAACCAAGAGTATACGAAATCCCTTGCACTGCTGCGCCCACCACATACATAGGACAAACTAACAGAAGAATTAGTGCACGCATTGAAGAACACAGAACTCAATCAAAAAGAAAAACTGACCTCTTCCCTGGTCCCAAACACCTCAAAGCCACAGGACATGAAATTGACTTTAAAAATACCAGAACAATCCGCCAAACCGAACACTTCAACAACGAATAATCAGAGAAGCCATAGAGAAATAGAAAAAACGCCCACACAGCATGGAATAAACGAGATGATTACCTCCGCCTACCAACCATTTGGAAACCTGCCCTCATTAATAAACGAGTAACTAATATGAAGAATGACACCAGACCCACACCCACAAGTGCCACACAAAGATGCTACCACCACACTTCCATGCAGAAAAAAGACTCACACCCACACAGAAGAGGAGACACGACCACGAACCAGAAGCCATACTGCAGCTGGCACCACTACTCACTTCAAACCCCTCTGACCCATACAAGAAGCAAACTGACACCACACCATGAAGATGTGGCACGGACCACGAACGAACGAAGCCAACAACAGATCACAGCTCACCAGCTCAAATCCCCCAGCAACTAAGACTAACCTGAGCACAGCCAGGCCCCCACCTAAGCAGAACACCCCCAGCCAATCAGAACACAGCCAACCCTACCAATCAGAACACAGCCAACCCCCCTACCAATCAGAACACAGCCAACCCCCACGCCAATCAAGTCACACCCCACTAGCAGTTAAAAGGAAAAACAGCTGCAAGCTACACATTACTCTGAGAAGCCAGAGCTGAAGAAACAAGCCTGAAGATGATGAATGAGACTTCATCGAAACGTTGCCTAGATACTTCCAATTCTACGCGTGAGAAAACCGAATAACCAAAGATCCACATACAAATACTCGCGAAAACCTCAGAAAACATATATATAAATCCCCCACAACTAAGACTAACCTGAGCACAGCCAGGCCCCCACCTAAGCAGAACACACCCCAGCCAATCAGAACACAAGCCAACCCCCTACCAATCAGAACACAGCCAAACCCCCACCAATCAAGTCACACCCCCACTAGCATTAAAAGGAAGAAGCAGCTGCAAGCTCACATTACTCTGAGAAGCACAGAGCTGAAGAAACAAGCCTGAAGATGATGAATGAGGACTTCATCGAAACGTTGCCTAGATAACTTCAATTCTACGCGGGAGAAAACCCGAATAACCAAAGATCCATATATAATATATATTATATATATATATATATATATATTATAATATATATATTTTATAATTATATATATATATAATATACACATACATACATACATACATACATACATACATACATACATACAAACATACATATATATATATATATATTATATATATATATATATATTCATCAGGCTCTCTGTATTGAGTATTGAGAAGCCTGATGATGGCAGATGAGATTCTGCTGAAACGTTGCTACAACTTAAAAGTTACAACTTTAAAAGCACTACAATGACGTGGGATAAGAATACAAAGGAAGCGAACAGCACACATGTAAGTACCTGCGAAAACTTAAAAACACACACACACACACACACACAATTATACACATATATATCTGAACTTTTTAATATGTCTGCGTTAAGATCAAATCCTTTGTCAAAGAAAGAATATGGAGATTTTTCTCATGTGACATCGCACTTTATCACACATGTCTTAAATTTCCCACTATTTCTGTCACATATTTACTTTTGTATTTCCCACTGGATTTTTCAGTTTGTGCACCCCATGGATTTTTTATTTGTGTGATTTGGGAAACGTGCAATTTTTCTATTCTCTGAAAGATTGTTTCTTTTCCCTTTAATGTATATTGGCAGCAGAGGAGGATGTTATGAGAGAATAAAGAATAATCCAAGATATTACTCACCTTTTCCCTTTCTTTTATTGAATATCCACCTTCTTTTCCAGACTAGCATTCCATCACTCCAAAAACATATCCTGTGAATCAGATTAGAATGTTTAAGTTTTCTGAACTTCTCTTGAAGATGCAAAAATGCTCCAGGATTGACAGGTAACGACATTCTACAGCTGCCACCATTTGCAGATATGGGAAGTTGATGAGAACACCTCCTATGGGCAGCTAGCTTTTTCAGGATGTGTGCATTTATATCTTTGTTCATTTATTTCTTTATTAGAATTATATTCAGTGTTTCCTCCAGGAGCTCAAGGCAGCATGAGTGGTTGTCCCACCTCACAATAACAATCTTGCGAGGTAGGATGGGCTGTTATTTTTAATGGATGGCATTGTTACAGGAGCCAGGAGACCACAGTGCTATCACAGAGTAGTCATTTGGCTGTTAAGGTACCAGCTCTTTTGTAGGAAAAGCTTATATGTTTCCCTGGGTTTACCACAGGAGGGTAAACTGGCTTTGAATCAGAAAGAAAGATGAGCAGCTCTTCTTTCATCCAAGGCCCCGTCCTTCCCAGGAGCCACCTCGCAAACAGACATTGCAGCCAGGAAGGCTCAAAACTAGCAGGAACCTGCCTGCCTGCATGGAGCACCAACTCATTTCCCCACCAAAGTGGTACCTATTTACCTATTTGCATAGAACAAGCTTTCAAACTGTTAGGTGGACATGTTCTGATGTAGGCTCCCTTAGAAAGCATAAAACACAATCTTAATCCTGACCAAAACATCTTTTATTTCCACAACTGTGAATTATGTTCATTCACAGCGGCCAAACAGTCTGTCAGGGGAATGTTTATAAACACCCACCTTACCACACTTGAAATGTAGCCAGAGAACTAATTGCCAGACACAGGGCAAAGCCAAACTTGGCACAGAGTCAAACAGCACTTTTCAAAGCTTGAATCGACCAGACGAACTAATTGCTTCCTGCAAAAGCTCACATCCCGTTCGCTCCTCTTTTATGTCCTATGGGAGGAGTCAATCATTTCTGAGGTGTGGCCTTACTCCTGAATCACCCTACTTCCTCAATTGTTCTGGTCTTCTGCTAGCTCTGCGCATGCGCAGGCTGTGAACTGGTTCCATAAACTCCCCTGCATCACTGCTGTCTGTACCTGAAGGCAGCTGCTGACTGCCAGCCTGTCCTGGCCCCATCTCTGCCCCTGATGCAGCACCCTCCTCCGGATCTTCCTCAGCCTCCAGACTCGGCTCAGGTTCCTCCCCAATTTCCTCACTACTGTCTCACTCTGCAGTCATCTCTGTCAGCTGCCGGCGGGTCACAACAGGACAGAAGTTGAGGCCAGTGACGAGAACTCACCCCAACATGCAATGCTAGGATTCGAACCGCTGGAGCAGAGAACATCTCCAGTGTCATAAAGCCACTGAGGCGCCACACTTCTGTAGGATGGGCTGAGAGAGAATGATTGACTCAAAGTTACTTAGTCAGCTTCTGTGATTGAGAATAGATTATGGATATGGTCTCCCTGGTTTGTTTGCGTGTTTGTTTGTTTCTCACATTTAGACACTGCTCATCTCACTCACAGGGAAGATCCAACCCTTTAACTATTCCAATACTTTCATCTTCCTCTCTTTTAACTGCATTGTGTTCTTAGGTCCTGAAGACATCACAGCAGCTGCTAGTCCAGAAAAAAAACCACAATATTATTTAGAAATCCCAATGTACCAATATAAAGGAATTGCACTGACTGCTAAAGGATTCCCAGGCCACGTCTAATGTGCAGGTGATAGCTTTAAAAGCCCCAACTAGAAGGGATTTGAGAGAGGGCCTCCCATATCACATATCTACTTGAGTGTGGTCTCTACATCTGCAGAGGGATCTTTTTTCTGTGTATCGCATTGAAAGAACATGTAACAATGCAAGAGATAGCCTTCTTCACGATGGACTCATAGTTTTTACCACGTTTTCTCCAAAGACCCATGGGACAAAAACAGTGGTTAAATTTCTGTAGCAGGAGAAGGCCTAGATCAGGGGTGTCAAACTCAAGGCATGGGGGCCGGATCCATGGGGTGCTTAGATCTGGACTATGGGGCCGCCCTGGAAACAGGAAAAGACCAGCCTGGGGTGCCTCTGCCAGCCAAAACGGAGCACAGGAGGGCCGTGCATGGCCCTCCCTAGCCCTGTTTTTGGCCTGGATGGCCTCCTGCAACCCTCTGCCAGTGAAAACAGAGCATGGAGGGGGGGGCACGAGGAAGGGAGGGAGGGAAATCCTGCTTTAGTGCTTGGCCACCAGCAGACAGCAAGGCTCCTCTGGAGGACAAGGGTTTGGCGTCCTCCCTTATCTCAACTTCCTCCATTGGAGACAATGGATCCCCCCAGCCCCAAGCGGCCACCACAAGTGCCTCTGACATGATGTCGAGCCGGCCATGCCCCCTGTCCCCTTGAGGTCAAACACAGCCCTCAATGAAATTGAGTTTGACACCCCTAGTCTAGATGGTCACTCAAATGTGGGTTAAATTTCTTCTTTTCAACTTCTGTTTCTGTTGTATCAGCCAGACCAGTTATTTTATACTTGTGCTCTTGTTTTTTTGTTTACTTTTATTTGTATCTTGGGTGGACAACCTTTGCCAAATGGTAAGTGATAAATAGCTCAATAAATAAACAAAATGTGACATATATCTAGACCAGAAGTGGTATGCTACTGGTTTGGACTGGTTTGGCCGATCCGGTAGTAAAACAAAAGCCTCCAATGATCAGCTGAGAGGAGGAAAAAAATCCTCCAATCAGCTGAGAGGATAAAGAAGAGAAAAATGCAGGATTGGCTCTCCCACCGGCCCCTGCACTTTTCTCTTCTTTATCCTCTCAGCTGATTGGTGATGCAGATCTCAGATGGTGTGTGGAAAGCTGCGTGCCGGTGTTAGGCAAAGCACGCCCACCAAACCACGCTCACTGAACCAGTGGTAAAACAATTTGAATCCCACCACTGGTCTAGACCCTGAGAAGTTTTACCACAAGGTGGGCCGTAGTGCATTGATAAAGAAAATACCTGGTTGAAAAGAAGTTCATCTGGGAGGAAGAGAGAGATGCTGGGAGCTGACCTATGATGATAAAATCTGTCTTGGGGCACGTACTGCATTAGAAGATGCTCTTAGCATCTCCTAAAGTCAAACATTTGGCAGCAATCTCTGGGCCTCTGACGAAGTCTCAACGGGTTTAAAAGTTAATGAGAGGTGACAGAAATCTGCAAAGAGTTTACACATAACTTGGAGAGCTTGAAGAAGAAGCTATTTTCTTTCTGAAATGCTTCCCAACTATTTGCTTTTTTAAATAGCCTACATCTAATCCAGCGGCTGCAGCATCAGCATTGCTTTCAAAAGGAAAATCATCCACACATGTGGTTCTGCAAGGGGAACTTGGAAGGCACAGGCAGATTGCATTGTGTGGCACAGCATTGTCTCGCTCTAAATGAAAACACAAATGTTGTGTTCTACTTCTCCAGAATGAGGGTGGAATCTTTGGAAAGTGACTTATCCAAAATGGTCTCCCAAGAAACGAGGGAGAGTTATGATTGACTAGAAAACAAATAAGCAAACAATAAAGTTTTCTATCATTCCTCTTAGCATTAGCAAAACTCAGGCTGCCTGGTGACTACAGGTAGTCCTTGACTTACAACCACAACTACTTGCAAAGCAATATGGATGTTAAGTGAGTTGCACCCGATTTTATGTCCTTTTTTTGCAAGGTTCATTAAGTGAATCACATGAATGTTAAGCGAAACGGGCTTCCCTCATTGACTTTGCTTGTCAGAAGGCATCTGGGAAGACTGTAAATCACAATCATGTGAACCTGGAACACTGGGACTGTCCTCGATATATCCCAGTTGCCAAGTTGCCTGAATTTTGATCACATGACCATGGGGATGCTGCAATGGTCATCAAAGCAAGGACCAGTTAGAAGTCACTTTTGTTTAGCATCGTCATAACTTGGAACAGTTTTTGTGGAAGATGACCAGGCTGAGCCCAAGGAAGAGGTCAAATGTGTCATTAGTCATGAGTCCCTTCATACCCACAAGAGATCTAAGTCCAGCCCACCTTGAATTCCTTATCTATCGCCAAATTGCTTTGACCCTTAGTAGCTTGGGTTTTTGTAGAGAGCTTACGCTTGCAATAAATCTTTATATCCATTTGAATTGCCTGGATCTCCTGATTTCCATGGGGCTTGACAGTTTTTAAACGAATGGTCATAAATTAAGGACTACCTGTACTATGAATCTGGATATGTCATCAGCAGATTGGTAATACTGATGTTTTTGGAATAGACTTTTTTTACACACACTTTCCTGGGGATAATTTCAATGGATTATTATAATATGAGGCAAAAACCCATGGAGGGTTTAGTTTGAAAAACATGTTTGCTTGTTTTAATCCTTTCAGCCTGTGACAAAATGGAAGTTCCTTTGGAACATTTACTAAGAGCTTCACTGGTATATAAACATGATAAAGTCCATAAGGATTAAAAAAAATGCCAATTTCTTCTGCAAATGGCACCAGAACAGGGCCTTAATTAAGCACATCTAAAGATGTTGGGATGCCTGCTACTCATAATACTACAGTTGTTTTTAAGGCTAATGTCACATAAAGCAGATAAAAACAACAGATGCTTAAAAGGCTCTATTGAGAAATCATTTGTTTGAGGCCATTCAGTGTATTCTTGGCTTAAGTGTCTGCAAGCCAGAGTTTGTCTGAAATAAGCAGATTTTTCTATTTGAATCGGACACCTCCTTCTCTTTTAAGTTCAAGATTAGCAGTGTATCATAGCTAGAAAACAAGTACAACTGTCAAGTGAAAGAAAACAAGATGCAATGCAGGTCCAGTGAATTCGATCACTTTACAATAAATAATGCAATATTTAAGTAGCCAAGAATAATCACCTAGGATGCCTTTAATACATTGTGATGGAATGTATTAATCACCCATACATGGAACCCAAGCAAAACTCTCCTAGAATTTTGGATTCCTTCAGTCAAGAAACGATTAGGGTTTAATAGTTGGGATAGTCGATCCAGCAGAACAGTTGATAGTGGAACCAAAAGCCACATGGGGAATTCTGATTTAGCCACCATAAGACTCTTCTCAACAGATTTATCACCGAAGAAAGAGGAACAACATACAAGTTGAGAACATTCTCAATCCTAAAGTTACAACACATCTGAAGTGATGAATTTTTTTTTAGGATGCATCCAGATGTTGATACTCAGAAAAGAGTGCAGACAAGAGTGACAAAGATGAATAGAGGGCTGGAAGCTAAAACATACAAAGAACGGTCACAGTCTAATGAAAAGAAGGACCAGGGGAGACTTGATAGCAGTTTTCCAATATTGGAAGTGCTGCCCCAAAGAAAAGAGGGTCCATCCAGGGGTGGGATTCTACCAGTTTGTACCTATTCGCTAGAACCGGTTGTTAACATTCTAAGCAGTTTGGAGAACTGGATGTTAGAAGAAATTACTGGCCTAATCCTGTAAGGAAGGCAGGAAGGAAACATCCTGGTGTTGCTTACAGAAAGTGCCTCTCTGTTAACCCTTATTACATTCTTGGCAGGACTAGACTTCTTGTCTCAGGAACTTCTCTGGAGTTTTTTTCCCCCTCCTTTGCCGGTACTTTGCTTGTGTGGAGTGACCATTCAAAGTTACAATGGCACTGAAAAAAGTGACTTATAACCATTTTTCACACATACGACTGTTGCAGCATTCCTACAGTCATGAGAGGGCAGATGAGGAGATGCATGCCTCGATGTGAGTGATATTGAGTTGGCCATGCCCAGCCAGTCACATGACCACCAAGCCATGCCCGCCAACTAAGCCACGCCCACAGAACCAGTTAAAAAATTTGAACCCCACCCCTGGGTCCATTTGTTCTCCAAAGCACCTGAAGGCAGGACAAAAAGCAACTGATGGAAACTGATCAAGGGGAGAAGCAACCTAGAATTAAGGAGAAATTTCCTGACAGTGAAAACAATTAATCAGTGAAACAACTTGCCTCCAGAAGTTGTAGGTGTTCCATCACTGGAGGTTTTCAAGATGAGAGTGGACATTCATTTGACTGGAATGGGATAAAGTTTCCTGCCTCAGCATGGGGTTGGACTAGAAGCCCTCCAAGGTACCTTCCAACTCTGTTATTCTGTTAAGATGATTGGCTTCTTCCTGGGAGCTGAGCCAACGCTTTGGGCAGGAGTAAGGTGTATGCCACTCCTAAATGCTGATAACCAATTTCTTTCTTTGAAAACTGGACACTTTCCTTTGACACATTTTTTAAAAATGTAGAAATCAGGCAGTACATGTTCCCCAATGGGAAATGAGTTGGTTTTCATTAGATGCAGTTGGAATGCATTTCATAGAATCATGAGAGTGGAAGAAATTTTGCAGGTTTTCTAATCCAACCCCCTCCCTAGAACCAGAATCTTCATATCATCCCAGACAAAGAGCTGTCTAATCTCATACTGAAAATCTCCTGTGACAGAATACACACATTTTAGGAGACAGGCTATTTTACTGCTTAATAGCTCCATCAGAAAATTTCTTTATTTCAAGTTGAAATTTGTGTCAAGCTTCCTCCCAATGGTTCTTATCTTATCCTTGACTGCTATGGAAAATAAATCTTGTATTGGAAGACTGTTTTCATGTCTCCCCTTAGCCTTCTCCTTTTGAGGCTAAATATATCAAGTTCCTTTAACCTCTTTCATAGGTTTTAGCCTCCAAGCCTTTTATCATCCATGTCACTTTTCTCTGCATTTTCCAGCTCCTCAATGTCCTTTTTGTATTGTGGCAACTAGAACTACACATAATCCAGATGTGGTCTGATCAGTGCAACATAGAGGGTACTATTGTTTAATTTGATCTTGATACTATCGGTTGAAGCCCTCCAATACTGTATTCTCTTTCATGGCCTTAGAAAATTGTACAGTCCTTAACAAAAGATGACCTACATGAAATCCAGGCTTGTTCTTATATAGGATTTTATTTATCTCATAAAAGGCTTCAGCTCTCATGATGAACTCTATATGCAATATATCTAGTGATCTGTAGAGATTCTGTCATCCAGGTCATGGTTGTCCCAAAGGTTCTTTTTCAGGAGGCAACTGGACTTTCTTTGTTTTTTTTCTTTTGAAGACATATCACTTCTCATCAAAGAAGCTTCTTCAGGTATGACAGGATAGCTTGTTCAGCTCTTCCATCCCCCACTATCCTTTCAGAGCTGAAGAAACTTCTTGGATGAGAAGCAAAACGTCTTCAGAAGAAAAAACAAGAAAGTTGCCTCCTGAAAAAGCACCTTTGGGGCGACATATCTAGTGATGACACTATGATAAGAGGAAGGAGAAAGAGCAAAAACTAAGGCGTGATGAACTTTTATGATGGAATTAGAGAGATTGGTGAGAAGAATTCTTGATAGTTTTCCTTCTATTATGTGTGGGAATATGTGACTGATCAATTCCACCATGGGTAGTCATCTGGGCATGGGGAATTGCAACTCTTTTATAAACCATTTTATAGTGTTTTACAGCCCCTCTCTAAGCAGTTTACAGAGTCAGCATATTGTCCCCAACAATCTGGGCCTCATTTTATCCACCTCAGAAGGATGGAAGGCTGAGTCAACCTTGAGCCTGATGGGATTTGAACTGCCAAATTGTAGGCAGCTGGCTGCAGAAGTAGCTTGCAGTACTGCACTCTAACCACTGTGCCACAGAGACTCCTCATTTTGGTCCTGGTGGATCTCTCAATGGCTTTTGATTCCATTAGTATTCTCTTTGACTGTCTCTGAGGCTTAAAAGTGGTATACACTATTTCACAATGGTTCTTCTATTTCCCAAAGAAGTTCTGGTTCGCATTGGTGTGATGGAGGTGGTCATGCTCTAAGGCCATAGTATATAGATCACATGACTCAACACTTGCCCTTCTTGATTAGTTGATTATTATACAGTTTATGAAGTCACTGGGAGAGGTAATCCATTAGTACAGTGGCATCGGTATCCATTAGTACAGTGGCACCAGTATCCACGGCCAAGAAACAGATGTGATAGATTTCCTATTCCAGCACTTGAAGGCTCTTGGGGTTTGGAGATGGGGAATAATTGGTTCAGATTCAATCAGGGCAAAATGAAAATTGCAGTTTTCTTGCCCCATGATCCTGAAAGCTTTAAGGAGCTCAGGACCAGCAGTCTAACACTACAAAGGCTTCCACACAGAGTTAATTTATTGGATTTTATTAGGTATCCTCAAAGTATAACTCAGAGTTATGTTGAGATTCATCTAACGTCCAATCTTTGCCTCAGTAGGTACCTCAATAGTGTGAAAAAGATGGTTATCTTCATCCCATAGCGTTATAGCAAAGGAAAACTCCAGCACGATGCTGGAGTCCAGGTAAGAATGCCCCAAAATTTCCCCAGCCCAACCAGAGATCAATTAAGTGACCAATCAGGATTACAGATGTGACCACATGGCATGAACTCCATCTCCCAAGAGGCATTAACTACATTTCCCATGAAGCATTCCCTTAAGGGGGCAGCTCTCATTCCTAAACTAACAATATACTGTCTAACCAGCACAGCAGGTATGAAAGGCATGTGACTCCAGCCACCAGTCATCTTTGGTTCTATTTGGGTTTGGGTTGACCTACAAAACTGGTTGATATTTTGAACCTGTTGAATTTGTTGTGGTCATTTGAAGGGGTTTTTTGAGTCTTATTGGACTGGAATGGCATTTAAATCCAAGCGAGCAAGTGAGTGAGTGAATGAATGAATGGAGAGCACATTTGCTCTAGTAGTTACAGCATCAGAATAGGAGACTTGTGATTTCTACTTTTGCCTTTAGCATAAAAGATGTCTGAATGACTTTGGTCCAGTCATTCTCCCAGCCCAATTCACCCATCATGCCACACCATATAACTATATACTGTTGTTGCTCTCCACTCCCATCTCCCATCTAATGACCTGAGAGACAAAATATCAAGTATATTGTTTGAAGCTGATCCAACCCATTTTACCCATCAGCCCACACTCTCAAAGAAGTGCATGCTGGGAAGCCAGACTCCATTTCCTTTAGCGTTTGGAGAAGGCAGAAGCACAAAGAAGAACCCATCTTAATCTGTGGCACATGGTCATCCAAAGACAAACCCACATCCCACACACAGAGCATCGGTTGGTGAGATTTAAAGATTGATATGTTCAGCAGTAACTCAATACTGCCTATCTTGTATTTGGTTCTCATTGTATGTATCCCTATTTTCTCCACTTTCACCATATCCTGTTCTTTCAATGAAGCATTCAGATCTAGGCATGTGGTCTGTTTTATTGGAGGATAGGGTTTAGCTGCATGTTGAGCTGCTAATGTGTAGTGGGGAATAGAACAATTCCACAGGACTGTTGTGGGGGGAAATGGAGGAGGAAGGACTTTAGGTATGTTCACCCACAAGGTAAGATTTAAAAGAAATAACTGGAGAACAGGTACAACACCCTTTTTAGATGCAGGAATTACCTACCACTTGTGGCTTGCATCAGGCGACATTGATTAAAATAAATTGCACCACTTTCCCTGAACTTTATGTGGAACAATAATGGATGGTGATGGTGGATTTCCTCAGAGAAAATGGTTGTCTTGTTGTTTTTGATGTTACCAAAGAAAATGTAAACCTCTGTGTTTGAAACTAAGTAAAAGCTTGTACTATTTCTTTAGTCAGAGATAAGTTTATCAGCCATTTGAGCTCTCTGTGCTATTCAGTGAAGTCACTGTCTCTTTGAAAGTTTTGTAAAAAGAAGCAGCCAGAAAAAAAGATATTGAGAGTCAACACCACCTTTACAAAAATATTCCTCTTTATTTGCAAATATATTGCATAATTACAGTTTTATACATTTTTAGTATTTCATATAATTAGTATAAATAATAATGTATTACATATGTTTCTACATGTGCACAAAGACACAATACTTAGTTCCTTTGTTTTGCTATAAAACATCTGAAAAAAAGATAGCATGTAATCCTAGAAATTTATGGTCAATTGGTTTTGCCCTAAAATCATTAATTCATTGACATGAGGATTCTGTGAGAGAATTTATTCATCAGATTAAAGGCAGCGAGATCGCTTTAAAATCTGAAGAGATTACTCAAATGGAAACTATTATTTTGTCTTTTTCCTCTTCTTTCACTACTAATATTTAACTTGTGGCAGATGCTCATTGCTTTGAAATGGTCAACTGATTAATCAGTAAAGTTATAGTTAAGTGTCTGCTTCTAATTATCCATATTTGTATTCTGTGCCAAATAATAACATACCAAATAAAAAAGCTTTAATGTTTGTACTTGGAGAAATTGCCAGATTTTATTTTATTGTGAGAAATGACCATGAGTAAACCTTGAGGCGGTGATCCTACAGGTAGTCCTTGACTTGCAACTATTTTCTTAGCAATCGTTCAAAGTTATAGCAGCATTGAAAAAAATGACTTACAGCCAGTTCTCACACTTACAACCATCTCCATGGTCAAGTGATCAAAATTCAGGCACTTGGCAACCGGCATGTATTGATAATGGTTGCTGCATCCCTGGGTCTTGTGAATGCCATTTGTGACCTTCCCAAACCAGATTCCAACAAGGAAACTCAACCGGGGGAAGGGGGGAGCTGAATTTGTGCCAAAAAAGGTCATAAAATCAGGTGTGATTCATTTAAAAACTAACCTTGTTTAGCAATGGAAATTCTGGTTCCCATTGTAGTCATAAGTTGCAGACTACCTATATTTACCTGAATTGGGCAGGAGGTGCCTGTGAACTCGGGGAATCTAGGCAAACGTTTTAGACTTCAGCCATTCTTGGGGTGAACCCTTCCATGCAATTATCAGCTTTGAATAACAATAATTATATTTACAGAGCAATTTTACTTGTGTTTCCCACAAAATAAGACCGGGTCTTATTTTCTTTTGGGTCCCAAAATAAGCACTAGGGCTTATTTTCAGGGAGTGTTGTCTTCTTCTCTTTCCATGTACAGGAGCCCACTTCTGCTTGTTCGTGGTGGGGCAGGAGGCCACGCAGTGCACCAGTGCCGCCACCACAAAGCGGGGGGTTGGAGCAGCCTCATGCACCCCACACTGGCTTACTTCAGGGCTCCCACAGCCAAGCCATCCACACCCTGACATCTGTCTCGCACCAACATACCACTTGGACTCTTGCTCCACTGTGGCCGTGAGCAAGCAAAAGTGGGCCAGCGGCCACATGGGCTCCTGCTGCACATGGCTGTGAGGCAGGTGTCGGGGTGTGGATGGCCTGGCTGCGGGGGCCATGAGGTAAGGTGGTAGCTCCCCCCCCAGTGTCACCTTGTGGCCGCATCACATGAGCAACCAGAAGGAATGGGCAGATGGTGCTGCAGGGTCTTAAGTAGGGCTTATTTTTTGGGGGGAGGGTTTATATTAGGTGCACATGCTGAAACATGCTAAGTCTTATTTTTAGGATAGGTCTTATTTTCAGGGAAACAGGTGAGAAAAGGAAAAGATTATAACAGAGGAGCTGGGTTTTCCAAGCACTTCTGTGTCATTCCAATCAAAGTGCCAAATGGAAAGATGCGAACATATTAGCATCCTTTTTGGCTTTTAAAGTATGGTCTCCTGAAAGAAATGAATAACTAACTGTAACTTTAACTTTAGGGTATGCCAATGAGCTGAAAAAGTTTGTCAAGACTTCCTAAACTCCATGTCTTATCAGTTTGTACTGTTGTATTAATTAACACATCCTTCCAACAACGCATCTAAACCACAGAGCTTTCTCTAAATACACAGGCTTCTCCACTGGCAAAAATGTCAAGAGGATCCCTCTCTTTTTTGGGAAGCAAAATTATTTCCCATTATTTCCAATGGAATTTGGCCTTCGCATTGCATAGCATCCTTGCGACAGTGGTTTTAAAAAGTATTTTCTACCCAGCCACCGTTTTATTGCAGATTTGTTAAACTACAGCTTAAAAAGAGAGAGCAAAAATATACCTGTGATTGTCTCATTATAGAGTTACAAATAGTTGATTAAATTGGCATTAATAAAATAGCAATGGCATGATTTAAACAGAGCATGCGTTTAACTGCTACGGAAACCAAGAGGGCTTGATTCCATATACATACATAATCCTTCCACTCGAATTCTGGCTTTATATCATATTCCTATAAATTTCCCAATAAAATTCCAGACCTCTAATTCAACTGGTTCATTATTGTACTGTATAGTATAGTACTGTTGAACTCTTCCTTACAACTCTTCCTAAAGCCAGTAGGAAGCAAGGATGGACAGCGGAGCTCCAGTTAAAGACTTTCCCTCATCAGGTGCCACTAGCAGGAGACACAATGATTAAGAGGCAACTGGGAAGGACTCATCTTGCGGCACTATTACAAGGAGAAACACTGAGTTAACTACAGAATGACCCATTTGCAAGTTATGAGGTTTGAAAATACCACTTTAGGCTATCCACAAATGAGAATATTTTGCAGGTAAATGTTTCAATCTTCTTTTGCACCTGGTTCTATGTTCAGGTGCATACAACTAAGATAAACCTCTCTGGAGAAGAAGGAAGAGTTAAATTCAAACAGAAGAAAAAGTGTTGGACAATAAAATATTTATATAACTTTATACATTTTATCAGTGCATGTTTAAAATAGAGTACAACTTTTCAACAGTGCAATCTACAAACTGTTTCAGCCACAGTACTGTAGCCAGCATCCAAGTTTCTTTGCCTCAAGAGTTACACTGATGTATCTGGAGCAACCTTGCCTCTTTCAGAACATTTGCTGTTACAGATGTAAGATTGCCCCTATTGTGATGTTAATTATTGCATGATGCAGATAAACCTGGTTCTGACAGCTGACCTCCCATGGTCACCTGACTGCATTGGCATTGGTGTTTGGCAACTGGCCCAGATTTATGGCTGTTTGACATGTCCTAGGGTCACATGACCATGATTTTCAACTTTTTTTTTTTTTCTGAAAACCAATATTTTACTTCTGCTTTGGGACAGAAATGCCCCATAGCTTAACCATCACATACATCAACTCATAAAACTTTTTGTATACACATTTTATAGTTGACAACAGACAGAAGGCGAGGGAGAGTTTTAAAGAGCAGGCAGCAGTATGGAATTGAAAGTACATTCCATTCATATTTTCTTCAAAGACTGATTAGATGACTGAAGCTTCTACCCCACAAAAATCTAATTCGAGAGTATGATTGATGACTCTGGGCTATGGACATTTTTCATTGGAGAGGGGTGGGGTGGGGAAGCAGGATCAAGGGTGACAGTGAATTAATTACGTATCTCAGAGTTGGCTATACCCAAGTAAATGCTGGATGTAGAATGTTAACTTCAAATAAATCCTTGTTACTTTTGGGAGTGTGGCTTGAGGCTCATGATTTAATTGGAGTAACTGCCAGAATCCTGACAACATGTTCACTGAAAGACCATTGCAAAAAATGTTCTTAGAATCTGATCAGTGATGTGGGTGGTCTGCTTTATGGCACTCATGACTTATGACTGTAATGGGAAGGCTCTGTTATAGTCATAAATGGGGACTAGCTCTAGTGCCTCAAGCATCAGTGAGGGATTGAATGATTGAGTGCTCCAACTAACCAATTCTTGCATATTAAGGGAAATGCCGACCCAGCAGCTTTCTTTATAGCAGAGCAGCTTTTGTGGTTTCCACATAAAAGGGAGATTATGCTTTTCTAGAGAAAACATTCAAATCACATGCAATTTTCAGTGGGACGTTCCAGTTACAAAGATTTCCTTTGCGTGATAATCACTCGTGCGCTACTGAAAGATTCTGCCACTTTTCTGTTGCTGTTAGTTCTCATTCAAATGGATAAAAACCTTTTTTTTCCTCCAAGGAAAAAATAATTTCCAATGAAATTTTTACAGGTCAATTCTGATAAACTTCATATGTCTAATCCGACAAGAAATAGTAATAGCCACTCGCTTGGGTGTCTTTGAAGGAGTATTAGATAGGTCTGTGGAAAACAGAACCATCAAAGATGTTCATGATGAAGATGAAATGTTATCCAGTTGAGGCCATTATGTCTTCATGGAAATATTGGTAGAAAAGGCATTTTTCTGTCTCTTTTTTGTGGGCACCTGAGAGGTACCTGATTGTCTATTGAAAGAAAGTTCTGAATTAAGATGACTTAGTCCTGTTCTTCTGATGGTTGTTCCATTGTACAATCAACTCCCCAGTTCCTGCTTCCTACACTTTCATTAAATCCAAAGGAAAGGCACTATTAGTGGTACCTTGGTACTTGACTGCTTCAAAACTCATCAAATTTGAATGTCAATACATTTTGATGTGAAACTGTTCCAGAACTCGATGCATGCAATAGAAGAGGCTGTGAGAAACAGATAGGAAGTCAGCCATGCCAGGAAAGTCACTGACGTAGGAAAAGGGAGAGACAGAAAGTTCTTCCCAAAACAAAGGATCACATAGTAATCATGTGGTTTGTTTGGGACTCATCCTTTTTAGTATCCATTGCACTTCCCAGAATGAATTAATGGTGAGTACCAAGATACCATCACATGTTAATCTTCTTGTAGGGCTTCTTCAGATTGGGAAGTGTGGGCAGGTAATAAAAATAAGCTCAAAAGTACCCCAATAAGTTCCATATAAAATTCCCAAGCACCCTGAGAGGCAAAAAAGCCAGAAATCTTTTTGATACAAGAAAAAACTGCAAGGCAAGATTTTGATACAGCGTCATGAATAACCTACCTTGCCTCATTGTTTGTCTGGGCCATAATGTTTAGGGAAAGGAATGTAGTAACTCTCCCGACATATGATCTGACCAACCATTGATTTTTCTACTGCTAAGATGGGGTGTGTGCAAATAAGCTGGCATAAGTGACCTGTGGATCATAACTCAATCCCTTCTCACTCTTTCCAAAGCAGAGATCCTTTTTTTAATGATTGCCTTCTTCAGATATTCTGGAGTCTTCTGGTATAGTCCTCTGTTTATGGTCTTCTCCAGATCCAATGTCCACATCCTGGTAGTTAGCAAATTCCTGAGGTAGTGGAAACTCCTCTGCTGATGAATGAGTCCTATGTCCAAAGACCTTCTCTTGCAGCTCAGCAATGTCATTCCTGATATCTGCCATCATCAACAACAAGAAGTCAAAGGAACCTGGTGGTCCCTAAAAGAGTTCCAAAGGAGAGAGTGGCATTACTTATATTTCATTGAACTGGGCACTACATCCATTGAACTGGATGTTTTCAGATAGGTTGGCTTCCACTCCCATTATCCTCAGCCATAAACTAGGCCCCAGGCATTTGACTGCCATGGCTAGTAGCAGAAACAAAGCAATTTTTTGAAACTATCTTATTTTCCCTTAACTATGCTGGAGTAAAAAGCAATTTTCCAAACACTCATCTTAACTAATGTCAATTTAACCCAATGCTATTTATTAATTAAGCAAATTTATATAGCCTCCCATCTTAAAAAAAGCAACTCTGGATGGCACACAACAGCCTCTGCTCTGCTTTTCCCAAAAAAGAAATCTGTCTCTGGACAGTTTTAGTTTAACTTTCACTTAGTACAGTGATGGCGAACCTATGGCATGCATATCACAGGTGGCACATGGAGCCATTAATTTGGGGACATAAAAAGGGCCCATTTTTTGGCCTCCAAAGGCTGCAGAGGCTTCCCTCGAGCCCGTGGGAAGGCAGAAACACCCTCCCCTGGGCTCCAGAGGCCTCCCGGAGGCTGAAAACAGGCACTTCCGGTATTTCCAGAAATCCCGCCTTTCTGCATCCTGAGGCTGCAGAGGTTTTCCCTGAGCCTCAGGCAGGCCAAAAATCAGCTGGGAGACATGTGCATGCACAATGCAGGTGTGCATGCCATGCAGGGAGGGGGTGTTGCATGCACATGCATGGGGACAGGGTGCATTGCCTTCTGGGTGCTGGCGCGCACATGCAATTTTCAGCATGGGAGCCCAAAAAGGTTAGCCACCACTGGCTTAGTACTTCTGAGCATCATTGAAATTATCTTGCCATACACACTTATTTTTTCAACTGACTAACTTTAAAAAATGAATTTAGATTTAGATCTACCTATATAAAATCCAGGAAGGGCTCCAGTGCTATCAATTATCATGAATTATCGGCTGTAAAACATGGCCACTGTAGGCCCCATATATGCACGTTTATATCCACAAATCTTACTACTATAATTGCATATGATAAAAATTGCACATGCAAATCAACCACTCTGTTCCTGCCTGAGCAGGGGGTTGGACTAGAAGACCTCCAAGGTCCCTTCCAATGTTGTTTTTCTAATTCTAAGTGCGTTAATGCACAGTTTCTTTAACAGAGCAATTTAATTCATATTCAGCAGTTTGCAAGTTCTTGCAAGATGGGTAAGTAGGAAATTAAGTCAACAAAAACTAACCATCCTGTCTAATATATTTTCCCCTTGTAGTACCCTTTTTTCCCTATTAGAGAAAGGAAACAATAACCTTCCTGTGTCCCATTCAGTGATCCAAAAAGATGCTGAATTCCCATTCATATATATTTTTAAAATAGAAGCCTGCTAGCCATTTGCTTTTTAAAATTCTTGACATTTATCCAGGAACCATTCAAACTCTAAATGTACTTTATTTTAAAGGAATTTCCCACTTGCAAAGAAACCACAACTGAGGAGCACTTATGTACAGTTTAACGTATATGACAGTCTATTACATTCTGAAATAAAATTGAAGCTGGTTTACAAAATCCAACCAAAAGCAATTTTCTTGTACAGAAGACATAAAGGCATAATACGTTTCACTTGGAAATAATAGTGTCTACTCAACAGCCTGACATATATAAAACAACCTCAGTGCTAACTAGCCAAAATCATGGAGAATCTACACAATGAATCAAGGCTTTCATTGATCAAAAGGTTGCAAGGGATAAGGGCAAGATTACCTTTAAAAAGTGGGTAGATACACAAGGATTGTAACTGGAAGACCACAAAGCTTTCCTGAAAGCGAACAACATTTGCTACAAGTGCTGCACAACAGTGCCTCACTTTGCCGATGACTGTAAGGTCAGCGTAAAAGGCATGGAATGTGGCAGCACAAACAACAACATAGCTTTGCACCCAGGGCCAGCACCATGGACTTTACAACACTTACAGTGGCAGTGAGCACAGCAGGGAGGAAGAACACACTGCTACAACCACAAGATAAATCAATACAAAATGCATAGAAGTCTTGCAAAAAGATTGCAGACAGCAAGTCCGGCTCCAACATCTGTTTAGTCAGAGTCTAGCCAGCAGGCCAAAGAGACAAAGCCATGAAGCTCTAGGGTATGCTAGACACCTAAAGTAATATGTCTTTTAGCCAGCTCAGCCTTCTTTGGTGCCTTTGGTATTAAAGGTCCCAGCACCCCATATTCCTTTAAAACATGCAGGAATTGTGGAGATGGTGGAGCTGTCAGCAGCTGAAGAAACCCTACATAGAGCTTTCTCCTCCTATTTTTTTCACAGCAGCAATCTTGTAAGGGTGGTTGAAGTGCAAGAAAGAGATTTGCTCAATGCCATCCTGTGTGCTTCTCTAGCTGCATGTGGACTACAACCTTGTCTTCCCCATTTAACCACTCTAACCAATGCTAGTTGCTCAAACAAGTGTATGCCCCTCCCCACCACCCAAAAAAAGAGTTAGTAAGGTAACCACAAGGTGACATCATCTTTGGAGCATCATTGAGATTTGATTAGATAGGCTCAGAATTTTACTTATGTTCTAGAAAGTACTAAAAACTTCATTTTACCATTGGGGATCTGGCTGTGATGTGACACTTTTGTCAGAGCGTTTGCAGCATGACTGCTATTGTGAGGCATCCCAGCAGCAAAACACAGCACACAGAGGCTTTGACTATTTAACAGTGGTTTATATACAAGACATATTCAGAAATATACGTGGGAGGCAAATATCTGACAAGCAATCAATCTTCTTAACTCTGTACGGAAAACTCTGCAATGGAGACCAGACACAAGGACAGACAACATGCCCTGTAATGGCTGTCATTATATAGACACCTCTTAAAGAGGTAAAACCTCTGTGGACCCATACATAGTTTTAAAAAGGCTGATCTATCCTCATTGCATCAGCTTTAAATTGCATCAGCTTTACATCTGGTCAGCTCTTGATTGTTGCACTGTTTGTGATGCTGTTTGTGAAGCATAGGGACTGAGAAGTGGTCTGTGGTCACCATCTGCAGAATCACTCCTTTATTGGGGATGTCTTGCTAACTGCCTATGCTTTCCACCTCTTGTCTATTCCATTTGCACAACAGCATGTGAAACTGATTGTCAATCAGTGTTGCTACCTAAGTGGACAGGTTGATTTCACAGAAGTGTGATTGACTTGGAGCTTCATTGTGTTGTTTAAGTGTTCCCTTTATTTTTTGAGCAATGTATGTATACACACACAGAGAGAGAGAGAGAGAGAGAGAAAAAAATAGACAGATG
Source organism: Laticauda laticaudata (assembly GCA_004320025.1). Lineage (NCBI taxonomy): Eukaryota > Metazoa > Chordata > Lepidosauria > Squamata > Elapidae > Laticauda > Laticauda laticaudata. The sequence goes on from BHFT01056749.1 coordinate 32,463, forward strand.
ATAAGAGGGGTATTCCTTTAAAATGAAGAACATTTGACATTTAAATACAGTACTTCCTGGCTAATGTATGAACACTTTATATTTGCATTGAGATTAGATTTGGATGTAATACTTACAGGTGGGCCCTTCTCTCCTTGTGCACCTCTTTCACCCTATAACAACATAATTTTGGTTAAGTGGCCTTAATTGAAACTGAACTAGAACTTGTTGATCTAAAATCAAAACTCCAAACAGTGCTAGTCACACACTTAAAACTGCCTAATGTAAAATCCTTTGCATATCAACACAGAAGACAGAGTTCAGTGGGATTAACTTATAGATGAGATTGTAGCCTTTAGTTTAATTTATCTTAACTAGATTAAGGAATTATTTTTATAGCAAAATTGGCAATTGATTACCTACCAAAGACAATGCTTTCTAAGTTTCTATAACAGGAAATACATGATAAATCATAGATTAATAAACAGTGATGACTGCATCAAAATACTTTTTTGATGTCTCAAGTTGCAATTCCAGTGAAACATTTCTGGACATTTTTGAGTTACAGTCTATGTGAGTTAATTCTAAGTTGGTTACTAAGATAAATATTGGAAAGCAAACAAAGAAACAGAAATGCATTGGAAGTGGGAGTAGATGGAATCACAGCAGCCTCCCTTTTTATTCACTTTCTCCCTTTCTACTTTCCAAAATTAAGAAAGCTGAATATGAATAATATATAAAAGAAAAGGACTCTCACAAGGAAGAAGAAAGGAGAAAAAGAAAGAAAAGGACAAGAAACGATACTTCTAACCTTTGCTCCATCTCTTCCTGGTGCACCTGGAGGACCCTAGAAGATAAATTTGCATTCCTCAAAAACTTGGTGTCAAATATGATCAAGAGATTATACACACTTAAGAATGGAGCCATCATACTGACCACAGGCCCTCTTCTGCCCTGCTTAATATGGGAGAGGTCTGGAGATGGTCCCATCGGCCCCATGGCTCCTCTAGGGCCTGGCACCCCGGGAGGACCAGGGGAGCCAGGAAATCCAGGGCTCCCTTTTGGACCTGCAATCCCTGGAATGAAAACATGGCAATACAATTAAGGCTGTGGGTAGCTTCATTGGACAATTTTGCATACTTATGCATATTTATGCAATTGCAATATGCAATTTTGCATATTTATGATTTTTTTAATTCAAAAATTGGAAGTCATTTTTAGGGCTGTTGACAAGATTTTTTAAAAATTACAAATAAATCAGGTATGGGGGGGGGGAAATTAGCAAGTAAATAAAAGGACTCAACAGCAATTAAAAGTGTTCCAGAAGTGCTTTAAAGGCCAAGTGAAGCTTTTTTCTTTAGTGCCAAGAAAATCAGGATGTATTTCAATTACTGTTATATAACTTGATGAATTAGAAGTCTAGGATGCAATCCTTATATTCAAAAGGAAAGAAACTCAAATAATGCATAACTTTGAGCAGGACACTGTCAGACATCAGACAGAGAATGCTCACCATGGACCTTTTTGTAAGTGGAAGCAAAAGGCCAGACGGGCTGTGAAAATTCTTCCTTTAGGCAAAAGAAAAAGGCAGGGAGATGGCCCATAAAAACATGTTTTGAATTCCCAGGGTAGAAAATGAACTTGGAGGCCAATTGCTTCCCTGTTAACATCTTGCTTTCCAGATCAAAATCCACTTGCACAAACCAAGTGCTTTTTGCTTTGACACTGACAATAGTTGCCAAGTTCAAAATTAAGATAGTTCACACTATTATATTGTGAGCTTAATATTCAAAGTTTGGTTGAATGCAGAGAGCCTTATGTCTAAATAATTGCAAATATTACATATTTAATTTCTCCCCTGGCTGTACTTATCACAATCTCCTCCAGGTCCTTCTGTGCTACCACACACATCATGGTGCTTGGCTATTCCTAGGAAGGATGAGCAGAGAATGTTGGAAATATATGCCAAGAGTATATATTCACCCAACTGCCCAGCCAAAGCAAGTACAGTTAGTCCTTGACTGATGACAATAGAGACCAGAATTTCCACAGTAAATTGTTGCAATTGTTCAGTCAAAATTAAGCATAAAATATTAACTAAAAGACAACCAAACTAATGACAACAGATAGAGCAAACAGCCTTGTGGCACAGTGGCGCAGATAGAGCCATGATGGCGCAGTGGTTAGAATGCAATATTGCAGGTTACTTCTGCTGACTGCCGACTGCCTGCAGTTGGCAGTTTGATCCTCACCAGGCTCAAAGTTGACTCAGCCTTCCATCCTTCCAAGGTGGGTAAAATGAGGACCCAGATTGTCAGGGGCAGTAGGCTGACTCTGTAAGCCGCTTAGAGAAGGCTGTAAAGCACTGTGAAGCAGTATATAAGTCTAAGTACTATTTGCTATCGCAGATGGCAATGAAGTTGTTGAAATGGTGAATAGCTTTTGCCTTTTAGGATCAACCATAAAGGAGCAACCAATCATGTAATGCACTGCTGGCTAACATTTTACAGAGCAGCCATGAAAGCTTTGGAACACGAGTCAAATAGTGTGATGTGTCTATATTTGCAAAGATCAGAAGCATGCAACTCGTGATATTCTATTTAAATAAAAGTTGCACAGGAGAAAACTCCTGAATATACTCTGACAACCAAGAAAACAAACCAATGGATTATCCAAGAAATCAACCCAAAATTCTTACTTGAGGTACAAGCAACCAGGTTCAAATTGTCATTGAGCAAATGACATGTGACCGCTAGGAGACGAAAATGATCTGATGGCACACAATCAACATCATGGTACAAAAAAATTGCAGAATTTTGCTTTTGTAATTTTAATGTGTTAGTGGCTTTTAGCATTGATTGTTGTATGCTGCTCAGAGTCACTTCATATGAGACAGGCAGTTATATAAATTTCATAAATAAATAAAATATTTATATTTTATTGAATATAAATAAAATAAAATAAAATATATTTATTGAATATAAATAAAATAAAATATTGTTGTAACACAAAGTATAAACACCAGACTGTTATAGAATCAGCAACCCATAATGTAATTCATTACCAAAAAGAATAGATTGCACATTATACCACAAAACACATAACATTAATATGAACTGGAGTTTTCAGTTCCAAAATATCAGATTTGGGGTGGGCTATCCATTAAAAAATTATAACCATTTATACAATAATTTAATGGACGCTTGCATACATTGCAATTAAAATGCAAGTATAAAAGGCTTCCAGGCTGAGGTTTTCATGGAAAATCCCCAGTCTGTTTCTAATTTCTTTGCCATTCCCAATCTTGAAGTTTAACACAACTCGGGAGTGGAGGGTTTTCAGTGAGGAGAGAGACGTGAAGTTTACAGCACCTTGGACAGCTCATAAAATGAGAAAATCATTTGATGGAGCAAGCCTGACGAAATGGCCCTAACAATAAACTTCAGAAAAATTAACGTCTGCTCCTGATCCATGCTTCTTGTCTGAGGGGTGATACAAATGCAATATTTAAAAAAACATTTTAAGACATTTTAAAATGTAGGAACTATTTTATTGCCTTACCTGGAGGACCCCGATCCCCTGGCTGTCCAGGAGGACCAGGCACGTAAGCATTGGATGCAAGTACTTTTTCTCCCGTGATTGGTTTGTTAAGGTCAACAGCATTATTTGGTAGCCAAGCAACCTGCAATAAAAGAAGGATCATAGACTAGGATCATAGACTAGAAGCCACTTTGCCTCTTCAATTTTATTTTATCTAATTAGGCAGTTCATCAAGCAGTTCTTTGTCTCAATTGCAGGACGCAGTTATCATCTCCATAACTTTAAATATGGAAGCCTTAAAGTAATAGAGTGGATGGCACGAGACGGGAAGCACCATCTGCGTCCCAGCCTTCCTCATTTTACTGAATAAAATGAGATAGCCTCCATGTTTACTGTCTTGCATAACTTGAAGGTGTCATGTTATTAAAAAAGCTAACACAATTGATAGCCTACATTTATTATGTTCAGATTCAAATTACAACTGAGGATCAAAGTCAAAAGAGTAGATTTGATTTCTGCCATGTAGCTTATTATAGTGTAGCTCTTCCCCCAATCCCTCACCTCAAAAACTCTGCTACATGGAGGTCTCAGCTAGAATGCTAATACTGTGGAACTTTTATGATCATAGTCAGAACTGTGATCTGTTTGCAAAGGGGACAAAACAGTTGATGTCAAATCTGACAACTGAACAATTAAATTTATTGATGGATCTGAATGCTGAAAAAAAGAAAGTAGGGTTTAGAATGAAGGAAAAAAATCCATTTCGGGTGCTGCTTCATACCAACACTGTGTATGCAAGCAGTTTGTTAGAATCTACAGTGATGGTATTACCCAAGTCTCTCATCAGGGATTAAAAGCCCAATACCCTGCAAATATTCTGAAAGACCACATCTACAGTTCTTTAACATTGGTGACATGGGCAGGAGCACTGAGATTTAAAATTAGATACCTGCTCGCACTGGCCTGAACTGCTTGATGAACGACTCGTGATTGTTCTTGGAGCAACCTCCATTCAAGAACTGTGATCTATTGATGAGCCAAAGAAGGGTTTTCATTTCTAGAAGTCAGACTTTGTACATTGAGAAAACCGTTTCTTTCTCATATAGGAAGGTGGAGTATTTTAATTGTGTATCTAAGATAGCATTAAATATTTCTATTAAAGAGGCCAGCTTGCTATGGCAACCTGATTTTGAAGGCCAGATCACATGGGCTGGTTCTCCCACATGCCAACATGCTCACTTGCCACTCTCTTCTGGAAGAACCACTGACTTTTCTGGATTTCAATACTTGTCTGTTTTTGATGTGGAGCCTTCTTATTGCCCTCACCAGATGTTAACACACACTGAACTCATTTCTATTCCATTCCACTGTCTTGATTCAGTCTTGGAATCGCAAGTTGAGAATGACCTCAGCCTTACTTTATGCACGAATCTTTCCCCACAAGAATGTAAATACTTGTACAGAACCCTATCCAGAGGGGCAGCAGTCATGGAGATGAATTCAAACCCTTGCTAAACCTACATGTTATGTTGTAATTTTGAAGAAGTTCCATGCAGAAATAATTGCCAACTTGGCTTGGAGATGGCCTGGCTAAGTCCAGTCTAGGACTTTCTTCTAATTAAATGCATACTTGCTTGTATCTGAGTAAGCACATATGCATACAGAGTATTTGCACACATGGGAATGTTTGTATGCCTAGACTGTCTGTGATTTATTTCCTTTGGCAAAAGCATTTGACTAGTTTTGCAATTCTGTCAAGGGGATAGAGTAGAAGATTAAACCAGAAATTTCTGAAAAATGTCTACGTCCAGGAAAGCTTTTCTGGCATGGCTGCCCCAAATCCCAACCAATGTAGAGAATTCCAGAGGATAATTTAGGATCAATTCATGTGCAGTATTCTTCAAGATGTTTGAATTTTGCCATCATATACTATAAACTCAGATTGCAATTTGGAAAGCCAGTCCAATCCTAAGTTGGGTAAAAACAGCCCAATTTATAACTGTCATTGCTGCCTTCTATGATTTGAATTTATAATAATCTTCAAGATGTTGTTATAAACCACCAGAATGATCCTATCACTAATTGAGCCAATGTTTCATTTTACCACCCGAGGTAAATTGCTTGATGCAATCTTCTCTCCCACCCAATAATATCCTGGAGGCAACATTGAAATGCTGCTTTCACACATTTTGTGAGGTCTGTCAAGCCTGTCATGTTTTCCCCCAGAATGTTCCACAACAAGCAACTTAGGAATTTGGAACAAAGTGACAAGAAGGGGTAAAACTCTCAAAACATTCTTTGTGAATTCACTATCTGCAATTTGCATTCAGTCTCAGTATCTTTTTGCCAGTAATGACATGTGGGAATGACCTTGGGAAACAGATGGAAGAGCCACAGTCCAGACAACAGTCTGGTAAATGAAATTTGGATCTGAAAGAGGAAGGGTGGCAAAAACATCCATCAGAAAGGATGCTCCCTAATTTTTGGGAAAGTAAAAGTAAGGTATGAAACTTGCAAGATTCTGTTAATTTAATCTTACTATAAAGACAGATCACATGAAAGCCGGGACATGACCACTGAAGTAAAAAGAAGGATAGAGGAAAGCTCGAACAGCATTCTTCAAAATGAAAAAGGTCTTCTGCAGTGACAGCATAAGCCTAAGACTGAAAATCAGGCTTGTCAAGATGCTACATCTTTTCTATCCTGCTCTATGGAGTTGAGAGTTGGTCTCTGACAGAAAGCCCCTTGAAGAGACTAGAAGCATTTGAAATGTGGATTGACAGGCAGCTGTTACGCTGGGTTGACAAAATCAGAAATGAGGTGATAAGCTGCCTGGGAAAACCAATGGAAATAATCAAAACCATTAAAAAGCAAAAGTTAGAATATTTTGGTCATGTGATATGGCACCTGGAAAAATACAGCACACTTCAGGGCACATTCTCCAGGGAAAGATTGAAGGCAAACAAAGTCCAGGCAGAAGAAGAACATCATCTAAGGGACTGGGAAGTATGAACACACATTTAAGTGACTTTTTAAAAGCAGCCATTCAAATGAAAGAGATCCTTTAAACTCTCTCCCAAACCAGATCATGTTTGCCATCTGCTTTTTAGAACATGGGTCTCCAAATTTGGCAACTTTAAGACTCATGGACTTGCTGCCTGGGGAATTCTGGGAGTTGAAGTCCACAAATTGTGAAGTTGCCAAATTTGGCGACCCCAGTTTAATAAAAAATATCATGTGAAATGGCAATGGATGAGAAATATCTTAAGAAGAAATTTCCTGACAGTTAGAACAATTAACCAGTGGAACAGCTTGCCTCCAGAAGTTGTGAATTCTCTTACACTGGAAGTTTTTAAGAAGAGATTGGATAACTATTTATCTGAAATAGTGTAGGGTTTCCTGCCTGAATAGGGTGTTGGACTAGAAGACCTCCAAGGTCCCTTTCAACTTTGCTATTCTATTCTATTCTATTCTATTCTTCTATGTATGCTATTCTATTTTATGCTATTCTATTCTATTTCTACTCTAGTCTGTGCTACTCTATTCCTATGTCTATTTCTATTTCTACTTGTATTTCTATTTCTATTATAATTCCTGTCCCTATCCCAATCCTATTCTATTCTAAAATGGTTGATGTGCCTCCCCCCAAAACCCCATGCTTAATCCCACAATCTATGCAAGCAATTACATTCACCCACCAATTCCTCCTCTTTTTCAACACCTATGATTTCAACATATGGGGCGGAAGGGATGTATTTCATAAATGTACCTTTTGTTTCAGTTGCAGGACTGTCTGTTTGATCTGGTGGAATTCTCGGCAGGAGGCACAACAAGCTCCTGGTTTCACCACATTGTCCACCTTCTCAGAAAAACCTGCTTTAAATTTAAAAAGAAAAAAAAAAGTGGGAGGGAAGGAGAGCAAGGACCAATATTTCAGTACAACCTTCTTCCCTCTTTTTTTCCTGAATAGAGATGATACTAGGAAGAGGGCAGAAAAATGCCAAAGGGAAGCTGTGCACCAAGAAACTTTTAAAAAAGTTCCTTCTTGACATTCCGTGAGAAGAGGTGCCCTCTGTTTTAACAGCTTTTCTCGTGAATCCTCACGAATGCCTGGAGAGCTGCAAACAGTCTTAGCAGCAGCTGTTTCCAGTTAGCAGCTCTTAATGCCTCTCAGAAAACTCCTTTTATATCTTAAAGGGGAGGGGGGAAGGGTGTACTTCTCCACTTTTATCTAAGTCTTTACTGTAGGTGAAATGTAAAAGACCCACAGTGATTTATCAGCTCCCATTAAGAGGGCAAATTTCAGACACCCTAAATTGTGACACAGTAACCTGAGTAAGGAGAATTGCCTCAAGTTTGCACAAATGCAAACCTTATTGTCACCAATGTGCAAGTGTGGTTTCTGGAGTAGAGATGCAGGGTGAATGAGAATAAAAAAGGAATTCTACAACTGATTGGACAATATGCATCAAGATCTTTCTAATGTGGGGAAAAATTAGTCTAAGCACTTTCTGTCCTAAAACAGCACATTTTTGTTCTGTCCCCTCCCGCCATAACTTATGCAACTTCGGCAATTGTGCTAACTACTTACAATGTTCTTTAAGTGATTTGGCACAACTGTGTAATGCCCAGGAAGTTATATTTAAGATTTCAAAAGCTATTTTTAAAAATAAAGGATTTAATAGAAAATGAACTAAAGCTCTTTCTTTCTATTTGGACAATCAACAAAATAATCTACTTCCTGAGTCTTCCCAATATGAAGAAATTGATATTATGAAAAATGGTAAAATATCAAGGCTTCATGGTTTTCTTACAGACTGATATAAAAATGCTTAAACTTTTCCACCCCAAAATGTCTGAATTTGATACATCATTGGCTTTTCTTAATAATTCTTACATGGCAATCTGTTATCAGACCAGATAAAGATAAAACTTTTTGTTCTAAAAGAGAAAGTTCTTATTCTGCTCTGTCCCCCCAGATTACATGAGCAATTGTGCTAATTACTGTTTATATCTGTTTGTATATCTAGTGCAACTATATAGCAATATAAAGTAGAAATATATGATGCATTAATTATTAAAAAGAAATGCAGATGAATTGTTGATGGAACCGATCACATGTAAACTATAATTATTGATAACATCTGCTTATTTTGCATCCAGTGGCAAAAACGTGAATATAAACCCCATAAATGAACAATCCATTTACATATTTTGTTTTTAAAAAATCATGACAGGGTAGTGGGGAAAAGGAAATCTTATCTTTGATGGTTTAAACTCTTGCTTCACTTCTTACCTTTTCCAACTCATAATTGCTTTTCTGCTTTAAAGTCGTTTCCTTAAATTGAAAGGATTAGAAACTTGATTTTTACCAAAGATAAAAGCTGACATTTTACAGATGTTGAGTTCTGGCTCCATGATCAAGGTATTTAAAATAATAGTTTGTGATTGCAGTAATGGAAAATATGCAGTCTTCCTATATAGTCTCAATACAACATGCAGACAGATCCTTCAATCAATTTCAGGCCAGCTGCTCTCTCCAATAACCTTGAATTAATGGCATCTTAATCCCAACTAAGTGTAAGTAAGTACCTGGGAATCTGGAAGTTATAATGAGCTGTGATGGCACAGTGGGAAGAATGCAGTATTGCAGGCGAATTCACTACTCACTGCCAGCAGTTCGATTCTTACCAGCTCAAGGTTGACTCAACATTCCATCCTTTTGAGGACCCAGATTATAGAGGGAATATTCTGACACTTTAAAACACTCAGGAGAATGCTATAAAGCACTATGGAGCAGTATATAAGTTTAAATGCTATTGCTATAAGCCCAGCACATTTAGAAGGTACTAGTTGAAAATAGAGGACTGTTAAGATTACAGTTATTCATTGTCCTCTCCAAAATGGTTTCCTAGAGAGAAAGGCTATTGACCAGCATAGCCAACATGTTTCTAAACTTCTAAGCATAATGATGAGATGCAGAATCTCACTAAAATTGAACACTGACATTCTAGAGATGCTTAATTCTACAGCACACTTTATAGAAAAGTGGAAAAGAAGCAAACTGAATTACATAGTGGCTTTTTAAGTTTTCAGATATGTCATCTTGAATGTGATAACTACAATTATTATTCTGACAATATAAAAAGTTGATGTTTATAGATTGTTTCTTTGAAAGCAAACTTTCTGCTCAGATAATAGACTAGACTAGAACAGAACAGATCTTACTGGGGAAATATTTCTATTTAATGGTTCCTCTTTAGCATGCCATATTCTCTTCTTCAATGAATATTGGGTGTTTCACTCTACGATAACCATTAGTTTGAGTTTGTATGACATGCTAGTGTAGAGTTAAGAAGACTTAATAGCAAAGAAGAATCACAGGTTGCTAATTATGTTGTCTTATCCACTATCCTATCTGTGGCTTAGTGTGGATGATATGGTAAATATACTATAATAAGTCAGACTAAAATATGACTTAATGGGTAAATACCATCTGCAGTGCTGTCTACAGCAAAATGTGATGATACCAAAAAGACAAGTCCATAATGACTAACTGTGAAAATACCACAACTGCACATTTGCATCCCAACCTCTGATTAAATTAAATAAATCATAATATCTGCACAATGATGTCATTGCACGTACTTCATCATCTGTCCTTCTCTCCAAGGGTGCCCGTGACAATTTGTGTGTTATAAGAAGTTGCATTCTTTGATGTCAACCTGTAGCTCCATTCTAGTTAGAAAACTGATGAGCCAGGTTAGGTTGTTAAGGCTGTTAAGTGAATATTGCCTGGTGAAGGGCAATAAATTACATGTCCTAAGCCTTGAAACCTAAATCTTGCCTCATTTATTTTGGCAGTTGCTGCCAGAAAGTAGTTTGTAATGCATTCTTGTTCATGGGAGGTGATTAAACATGTCATCTGTCTTGTATTAGCTACACTGTGCCTTCATTTGATGATTAGCTGTGCTTTATTGGCTGGGTAATATGGAAGAAGATTCCTCATGTCACAAAGATGTCCCCTTATTTCTTGCTCTGCAAAAGTTGAGAAAATATTTCTGAAGCCCAAGAGAGACAAACAGCCTTAATTCTATAAACATGAATTTACTGTAAGTTCTGCCTGAATGGAGTAAGATTGCAATAGGTAGATGTTCTTAATAGGTTACCAATAATGCAAATTGTTTATAGTTTTCTAACAGGTGGATACTTACATCTACCACTAGGTGGTACTCAAAGTAGGGTGTTCCAAACAATAATTATCAACTGGAGGGAACTATATTTTTATACTAACCATGTGCTGGTCTGAAATTCCAGACCAGCTACAAATGATTTAACAACTTATATTTTTGTTTTATCCAGTTTATTCCATGTATGTTGTCTCAGCTTATTCCTGGTTTCTAACCCTGACGTGCTTCTACATGAAGCTTTTATTACCAAACTGCCTCAATTCATAGAAGATCCAGATGATGTACCTTATCCACTTTCTTCAGCCTTTTTTTTCTTTCCACCAAATAAATTCCATTAAGGATGAAAATATGTACACTGTGCTGAAAACTACAGTAATTTCATCAGGCTGTACTTCAAGTCTTTCCTTCAAGGTGAGGTGAGAACAAAAATGCCAGAGAGTTTCAGCAGAGCCTCAAACAGAGATCAGTGCCCCTCTTGTAGGTTATGCTGACATGTTCAGCTGCTTACAACTTGAATTGTCTCCCTGTAACTTTTTTGAGTTTTTGTGCTTCTTTTTGTTTCATTGGTAATGATATTTAGCCATCATGTTCCTCCTTAAATTACTTGGTCTTCCTTTGATTTTGGTATTTGAAGATTAGATTGGACTTGACTTGAAAAATATTGTAGCTTTTTAAATATAAGTTTATTTACACCTGATAATTTACTAAATGGGGTCCATGGTGCTCTCTGAGCTTGGATCCCACAGTTCAACCCTGAACTATAAACATTCTCTTCTTTTGGTAATTTACTATGTCTCAGATGAAATTAAGAATACTTTGTGAATACTGGTTTTTTAGTATCTTGATTATTAGCATTTAAAGATATTTTATAGACTGATGTCTGTTTAAAATTAAAGAGAGGTGGTTTTAATGTTATTATTTCTGTACTAAAAGACAGTTGGGTTTCAAGTTTGGCAACTTTAAGACAGGTGACTTCAATTCTCAAAATGCCATGCTGTCTTTCAGGTACCTGCTGTCTAAAAGCCATGCTTTTTTTCCAGGTACACGACAAAAGGCTTTAACCTGCGTTGCTTACAACCACAAATACCTCTTGTGAGATTGGCAACTACACAAATATGATGAATAAAATAAATATGCAAAAACACACCACTTTTGATAGACCTTTAATTATTTAATGCCTCTTATTGTTATTTTTTCATCTGTGTTTTTAAGTTTTTTAAAAAAATATATTGTTTTGTTGGGCACTTTGATTGCTCACCCAATTGGGAGGAGTGGGGTAGGGATCTATCCATCAATCAATGAATCTTTATCATCAGAGGATCTATGCAGAATAGAATTCTTCATTATTTGTAGTATGTGTTCCTTATTATGACCTCCAGAATCAGAATAAAGTTTAAAAGGTAAACAAATTAGAGAGACAATAGTTCAATGGCAGGACAGTGTACTTTACATGTAGATATCCTAGTCAGCATAGTTAAAATGATTACAACATCTAAATTGCAACCAGCAAGAATGAAGAATGCTGAATGTTAAAGGCCCCCTACTTGGACTTTATATGGGCTCATGTCACCTGCATATTTGCATGATTTATCATTTTAAAGTTGTGCATTATTTTCTCTATTTTACTGAAAGCTTTGTAGGAGGAATAGCAAAGAGACAGTGAATTGTAGCTTTGCAATGAAAATAATCAGCAATTTTCAGAACTGGAAAATTTCAGTACGAGACTTTGGACAGTCAAAAGTTCATCTCCAAAATGTCAGCTAGAATCTGCTTCTCTTTGATCATGCAGCTTGCTGAATAAAGTGTTGAAAGAATTACAATGGACATAGGAAAAAAAAGTATAAATACTAGATAGTAGGAAAATTAAAGGGGTTTTTTTTGGTCTCTCTTTATTGCCAGGTAGTGTTTGTCAACCCTTTTCTAGCTGGATGTCCTCCAGATGTGTTATCTTCTCTTTCTATCATCCATAGAAGTTAGGGATGACTCATGATGACCATTGATTAATAGAACTTAAGTCCAACACATCTGGAGAAAATCAAGTTGTGGAAGTCAAGTACTGTTACTTTATAGTTAATCCCTCAAGAATAAGGGTACAGAAATAAGACTTGCTGAACTACTTCTCCCAACATCCTTTGCATCCTTTGATGAAGAATATTCAGGATAATCTTAATAAAACATTCTTTGAAACATGGTCAACTGGCCTGAAGCTTACATGAAATTTACCTGGACAATTTTTATGTCCACAAAGAACTGGTCTAGTATAATTTAGAATAATGATGTAATACCTTTATCTCCTTTGGTGCATATTTTCCCATCATCTTCACGTATGTATCCTTCATGGCAGTCACACCGATAGCTACCAAGAGTATTTACACAGATGTGAGGACAGAGAGGCTCACTGCTTGTGGCACACTCATCAACATCTGAAAGGAAACATATGTAAGCACTGAGGAAATGAAATGATCGAAAGTAAATATAATGTGCGTATAACTTTGTGTGCATTTTACTGGATTTGGAAAGAGACTGTTGCTCAGAAGCAGACATATGTTCTGCATAGGGAAGTCCTGGGTTGTTTTCCACTACAGATTATCTAATCAAGTGTCCTTCCAATATCTTATAAAATAATTTATAACTGATCTTGGGGAAGGCACTTTGGAAGGGAGGAAGGAAGGAGAAAGTGATTTAGGAAGGATTTGGAAAAGCAATTCACAATTAAGACATTGAAAGAAGCATGATAAAGCAATTCAAAATAACCTCAACTTGATTTTATTTAATATACGATGGGACAGAGAGAAACTTGGGTATGCTTTTAAGATTCTATTACTCTCCTTTTCAACAATAAAATAACATTCCTGGAAACTCTTGTCTGTGTCTGTTTCTTGGCCTGGGCAAGCATACTGTCATTGAACACATCTGAAGGTTATCAAGTTGGGGAAAACTTCAATACATAATACGAATGTTCATTCTTTTGAAAATGATAGAAAAGAGGTCCTTTCAAATACACAGTACTGCAACCTCAGTGGGCAGATAATGAAAAGGAATACTTGCACAATTTTGCATGTATATTTGTGAAACCACAATCCAAAATGCCAGAATATTAGGAAAAGAACAGGAAATTCCAAAAGTAATCGGCTTGTAAAAGGCCTGCCACAAGCCTTTTATTTTCAACTGAAAACAAATATGCAAGAAGAAATTGTGCTGAGTTTTCATCTAATAAACAAGATCTCAGGGAGAGAGAGAGAAGGAGAGAGAGAGAGAGAAGGAGAGAGAGATTATTTTGATGTTATGATGTGATAAACCTAATTTATGCACCAGAGATAGCAGACTTATTTCCAGAATGCAGAACACAGTCCACAGCACACTGTCCTACAACATAGGAACTTCAGAAAGACGTTCCAGACATATCTGCAATAGTTGCCTCACTGTATCTTTTGATGGAACTGTTCCTATTCAGAAATGTGTAAAGTTAAGACAACTAAATCCACACTTACATGTATGGAAAGGCATGAAAACAGCATTTAAACAGTTACATTATTATAACACTAAGGGCTGTTAGTTCTACATGTATTTCAACTGCAGTTCTTTGCACCCACCTAAGCAGTAGGGTTTTTCTCGGTTCCTGTGTCTTTCACGATCATACCGAAAACCAGGGTAGCATGTACATAAGACTCGACCAAAGTTGTCGGTGCACTGCTGTTCACAAGGAGCATCTGCACAAACATCATAGTCTAAAAAGAGAATATGACTGAAGTTAGCAACTTTCCCAAACTGCAGCAGCAATGGAATATTAATATGCGTTTTATCTTTATGTGTTAATGTAGATCTACTCAAAATTACTCATCATAGAAGGATATCAAACCACTGCCCTTGATGAAGAACTATCTAAATAAACAGAAAAAGACAAGTACTATTTTTCAATTGCATCCTGTTTTTTGAAGAACTTTTCTGAAGAGGTTATCTTTGAAGAATTTATCTATATGAAAGTCAAGTGCATAAGTAAAAATGGAAAATTGTGAACTGGAGAAGACCAATAATTGCATCTAACTTTGTCAAAAGATCATCCTGGAAAGTCTTATCATGGAATAAATTTGGAACCAGAGTAAAATAAACTGGGAGACAATTCAAAAGCAGTGTACCAATCTCCTTAAATAAGAAATTGTTCAATCAGTATTTACTAATGGTTCTTTGGCAGTTTCTTGATTGGGGTTTTGCTAACTTGATTGTTGGTCTGATTAACCTTGGAGTTAATCTATGCCAGTGTTGATGAACCTTTTCAGCACTGAGTGCCAAAACGGGAGTGTGCGCACAGGGGGAGTGCTGGAAACCGGAAGAGTAGCTCCCCGGCACACATGCGTGGCTGAGCTTCCAGTTTCCAGCACACATGTGTGCCAGCCATCTGCATGCATGCATGCCAGGGAGCTGCTCTTCCGGTTTCTGGCACTCCTGCGTATGCAAACACCAGCTGGCCAGCATGCATGCAAGCGCTGGAACCCAGAACAGCAATAGGCGACAGCTGGTGTTCCTGGAGAGATGGCTCTGCATGCCACTTCCAGCATGCATGCCATAGGTTCACCATCACAGATCTGTGCTGATCTGATTGCTGATTCCTGATGGAGAGGTGCTGGAGTCTTTTTGTTCTCTTTTGGGCTGGTTGATTGTCTCCTTTGCATGGGGACTACAGAAGATGTTAATGTCTATGTATCTATTGATGGCTGATTTATCAGAGCGCCAGGCTTCTCGAAATGCTGTTATATGTTCATGCATATATAGTATCCTCCAACTGTGTGCTATTCACAAGCACAATTGGAGTTTTATAGTTCAATAAGAATTAACTTAAAAAACAACTAATTCCAAATACCAGGAATTAGTTATTAGAAGCATTCATGTTCCCACACTTTTGCACAGCTTCTTGTAAAATAAATTCACTGACTGCTACTTGAAAGGACAGGAAATCTTAGAGCATATTGTTGTAATTCTGTGTAGCATGCAACACAAAGCTAAATAGAAAGGAGGAAGAATTATAGTTGTTTATGCCAATAAGTACTTCCAAAAATGTCTAGTTCATACCAAATTTGATTGAAAATTGGGGCATCTTTCTTTGCTCAGCCAGCAGGAATAGTTGCAGAAGAAAACCATCTGATGAGATTTTTAATAACATTTTCTATTGAGGATTGTTACCCCATTTTCTCATTTATCTCACAAAATGGTTATTTTGATGTGTGCATCGAAACCTGATTTAAAGTCACAAACTACATTTGATTTCCAGCTGGCTACTTTTGTGGTAAATGTGTAAGCGGATGATGTAATGTGTCAAATCTATTTGAATTGTAATCACAGTTTCTCATTTGGTTCAAAGTTTTTACCAATTTCAAAAGTCAGTACAGAATGTATAGTCCTGAGGGTTTTCTCAGTGCTGAAAACAGAGCTAAGAAAAGAGAAATCACTTCATGAGTTTGATAATCTACCAAGATCTGTTATCACAGTTTTGCCCCAATACACTATCAAGTTTGTGCCTGGCTGCCAATATTCCCCAAACATTGAACCACTACTAAACTAGAACATCTGCTGATGCTACATCTACCATAAAAATAAGGTGAGTCCCCTAATCGATTTCACAACATTGGTTCACAACAAGAAGAGTGTCAAATTTATGCATTGTCTAACAACTCTCGCAACAATGCAGACCTGCCAGAGTTGAAAATGCATGACCTATAAAACATACTCTTACATGTACAGTCTATGTGTGTGAATGTTTAATAAGGAATGAGTCATAGGTTGAACTCCTTTATTTAATAAAGTTCTTACAAAAAAGCCAGCCAATCTGCAATCATCAACTCCATCAACCAATCAAGAACTGACAACACAGCCAACCTCTCCACCAGTATATATAGGGAGATGGCAGCTCTGATCACACTTTGCTCGCACAAGCATGAAGCTGAAAGCATCAGCCTGAAGATGGCGAGTGGGACCTCGTCAAAACATTGCCAAGATGCTCTCAATCTTACAGGAAAAGACCCAAATATACCAAGACCTGCACACCTGTACCTGTGAAAATCTATGAAAACAAATATATACATATACATATACACACACACAAACATATATATACATATATACA
>BHFT01056750.1:0-19693 GCA_004320025.1 Laticauda laticaudata
CACCCCCGAAATTTTGCTTGTCCGCTGTGTCCTTTATGCATATGTTTTGCGTCCGTCACCCAGTGGGATCTAGCCTTAAACCATTAAAGAGTTTGCAACGAAGTTACTTTGTTCTTCTGCATTTCAAAACCGGAGGTGAGTGTTTTTCTTTTGCTCTCCATTTGAGAGAGACTAAATTGGTTCCATAAAAAAGGGTTTTCTATGATGGCTGAAATGTTTAAGGTGAATGATCCTCTACAGTGGGTCTCACTATCAACTTTTAATAAAACCTAAAAGCTTTATTTACACTCTCAAGTCCTCTTCACAATGGGTGTTTTTGTTCTTAGCTCAGTTTTAGCTGTAGCTTATAGCTGCTTTCAGTAATTTGACTAAACATTTTAATAAGTGGTGTGTGTTGGTTTCAAAAAGATTGTGCTATTATGATGTTATACTTTAAAGGGGGCCTACAAATATACATCAGATGACCACATTCTGAATTAGCAGAACTTCCACAACTTGGTCTATCCAAATATGTGGAATCACAGAGCATAATATTGGTCAAATTAATGACATTTGTAGTCCCAAGGCATTAACATGGGACAAAAAACTGAGAGATCATAAAATCTTCTGCCATTTTGTCAACTAAATAGGGGGTGAAAAGCAATCTTATCCTTTCTCTTTCATCTAGAACAGGGGTGTCAAACTCAAGGCCTGGGGTCCAGATTTGGCCCACAAAGTGCTAAGATCTGACCTGCAGGACTGCAATGGATACAGCAAAGGACTGGCATATGGTGCCTCTGCCAGCAATAACCGAGCTCGGGGGGAGCTCCATTTTCACTAGCAGAGGGTTGCAGAAGGCTGTCCCAGCTGAAAACAGAGCTCAGGAGTGCTCAGGCCATCACAGGCAGCCCCCGACATGAGTGATATCATGCTGGCCATTCCCCCCAGCCCCCCCCAAGGTCAAACATAATCTAATGCAGCCCTCAATGAAATCGAGTTTGACACCCCTGATCTAGGATAA
Organism: Laticauda laticaudata; assembly: GCA_004320025.1. Lineage (NCBI taxonomy): Eukaryota > Metazoa > Chordata > Lepidosauria > Squamata > Elapidae > Laticauda > Laticauda laticaudata. The sequence continues at coordinate 1,001 of BHFT01056750.1, forward strand.
CATTTGAAATGCTTCACATTATTTCTGTATAAATTATAAGAAAAATAAAATAAAATTTTAGCATGACTGGATATAGTATTTTACAATATGAACAAAAAGCTCTGAAATTCTATTTGGTAAGATGATTTAGAGAAAAAAGATTAGTCTTCCAAAATTAAGGTTCTGCAATTGTCCAGACGTATAACCACATCTGTTGAAACAGTGTCTACAAGGGTTCTCTTTGGGAGAAAATGAAATCCAAAGTTTTTTTAAAAAGTAAAAAATACTATTTTTTTTTATGAAAGCTGTATGTATCATACAAAGGGGAAAAAAAGAAATGATGTAACCCTACATTACAGGCTATAAAGGAATATTAGACATAATATTTAACATGGAATAATTCAAGAAAACAACAGGTATGTCCTTATATACCACAAGTTAAATTGGCAACTGTTTGAAAGATCAGCAAGTGTAGGTAATTTGCTAATCAATTTAACCCTTACAAGAAGTCAAATAGAAAAGCTATTACATACAGGAATCATGACAAGTAAAATTATGTAAATGATTTTGATTTTAAACAACTGTTTATCTGTAGCTCCATCTGAACTTCCATGCATACAAATAAAATGCAGGTAAGTTTACCTATTATAAGAAGCAGAGTATCCAGGATGTTACTACTTGTCTGCCTGACAAACATTCAGACTGGGCAGTTTTATCATATATGGATGGAAACAGCGACATGAAGTCCTACAGATTTTGCAAATATAGGAAGTTGGGGAAATCACCTGTTAAAGACAAGGCATGAATTTGGGTGTAGTAATTGCTCCTTATTTTCAAAATATGTATAATGTACTTCTTTTTATGTAACTAATTTCTTAGGCCACCCATTCCGCAACAATTTTTCCTTCCCCGAGGATACAGAAGTCATCCAATTTTGCCTGCCTTCAAATTCTCTGTGGGATGACAGAAGTTCTTCCAATTTTTTTTCCCACCTGACTTGGAATTTTATGAGGAAAATGTTTGATGATACAGTTGTAGTATTGTCTCAGAACTGGAATTAATTATCATCAAAGATTTCATTTTTAAAAGAGCCTTCATAATTTCAAAAAGCAGCAGTAAAAGCCAATGGAATATGACAAAGAAAGGACTTATCCAGGAGTTTAGAGATTTTTTTTTTCTTGGTTAGAAAAGGTTTCTGGGTTAAACCACAAGAAGAAGGGATGTGGAACTTTCTTCAAAATTGTTGGCAATTTTGACAAGTCTCTTTGGACTCCCATTTCATCCTAATGACTTGGACTGGAAGAGAACATGAATTCTACAATTCCAGTGAAGATAAAACACCTTAAATCCCATCTAAACTCATCTGGAAGAAAACGCCCTAACAGAAACATGTATGAGCAGGTAGGCTCTGAAGGCTTCAGTTTTTGGGTTTGTGTTGTGCATGCCTGTATGCATGTCCGTCTGTGTATCCTAGACCAGTAAAGAAGTTCTGATTTTGGTGATTAATATTTGAAAATTGATTCAGGCATACAGACTATTTCCTGATATTATAGTCCCCAACTATAGAGTCCATGAATATCTGAAAAATCTATTGCAAAGTAATTTGATATTTTCCTCCACTCCATTCTGTCCCTTCTGTATAATAATCTCCCTTGACTGGTACCATGTCTTTATTTAACTGGAAACAATGTGACTGAATTCTAATAGATTGTTTACTGCTAAAAAATTCAAATTTCCCAGATTTCATTGATAAATATTGTTTTGTTAATAAAAGTTGATACTGTATTTACTGAGGTTTTGGTACGAAGTTTTCATTTGCAAAGGATATGCATGTATGTGTCTATATATCTAATGTTTGTACTGAATAATGCTGATTTTTTGAGATTTTAGGGTTTGAAAAAGATCTTTGATCAGATTGTATTTAAGGGATGAAGCCAAAATTATTCTGGAATTAATCATGCTTGTTGAGGATGTGAGGCTACAGGAGCAGACACTAATACTAACAGTTGGAACTAAAAAATAGGATTTCTTTGTGTTAACTATTGCCAAAATAGCCATTAGCCGTAAGCAGAAAGTAAGTGAGTGGCATATTAATAATGTTTGTTTATAATACGTTGGAAACTGCAAACTGCAAGACAATGTGCAATCATGTGCATTATCAGGAACTTTTGGAAAGGAAATTTTCAAAAAGAATAAATATCAAATTTAGTGGAAACAAGAAATTAAAAATATGATTACTGGAAGTTTTCAAATACCATGCAGGATGTTTAGTAATTTGCTTTTATAAAAATTAAATTATATAAGCTATCTGTATGAAAAAAAAATAGTTGCTTTGGCACAAAATAGCTTTTGTAGTGGTTAATGTGATGAACTGGAATGGAGGCATAGAGGTTAAAGTCCATATTTAACTATTGAATGACTATCAAGCCATTATCTTTCAGCAAAAACTGGCATTTGCGCAGAGATGAAATGCAAAGAAAAATGGAATACACATACACACACACACACACAGAGAGAGAGAGAGAGAGAGAGAGAGATATTTTATATTTATATATCTATATCTTTATCTATCTATCATCTGTCTATCTATCTATCTATCTATCTATCTATCTATCTATCTATCTATCTATCTGTCATCTATCTATGGTATTCAGCTTTGTTCGGGTATTTTCCCACGTCATTATAATTGTGCTTTTAAAGTTGTAGCAACGTTTCAGCAGAATCTCATCTGCCATCATTAGGCTTCTGTATGGTGTTCGTCTGTGAGTCAGATTTTCCCAGACGAACACCATACAGAAGCCTGATGATGGCAGATGAGATTCTCCAAAAACGTTGCTCCAACTTTAAAAGCACAACTATAACGACGTGGGAAAATACCCGAACAAAGCTGAATACCATACATGTAAGTACCCGTGAAAACTTAAGAAAACATATATATTCTCAGAGGTGATCTCACAGGTGGTCTTTGTCAGCTAGGCGTTTGGTTCTGGAGATGAGGGTCTTGGCTACAGAGTTGATATGTGCAGGGTGGTGATGGGATTGTGCTTTTAAGTAGTGGTTTGTATGTGTTTTCTTCTGGTAGATGGTGTGTCCTAGGGAGCCATTGGTTTTTTTGTAAATTAGGACGTCCAGGAAAGGAAATTGGTTGTTGGCTTCTGTTTCCATGGTGAATTGTATTTTGGTGTGTAGGCTGTTGAGGTGTGTAAGGAAGTTGTCCAGTTTTTCTTTCCTGTGTAGCCAAATTATGAAAGTGTCATCTACATATCTGAGCCAGAGTTTAGGTTTGTGTTCTGATTTATCTAGAGCATTGGTTTCAAAGTGTTCCATGTATAGGTAAGCGATGACAGGTGAGAGGGGTGATCCCATAGGTGGTCCTTCTATCTGTTTGTATCTTTTGTCCATTGTAGATGAAGTATGTGTTGGTTTGGCAGTGGTTGGTCAGATCTAGGATGTGCTTAGTGGGGTTGTATTTGTTTTGGATGGCTGTCAAGGCTTCTTTAATAGGCACTTGGGTGAAGAGGGATATGACATCAAAGCTCATGAGTAGGTCGCCGGGTTGTAGGTTTTGTTTCTTTATTGTTTTGGTGAAGCAGAAAGAGTTTTGTACCTGTGAGGTGATAGATTCTGTGCAGCGCTGAAGTTGTTTGGCAAGAAATTTGGCAAGATTCTGTAGAGGTGAACCTATGGAGCTGACTATGGGTGTGAGTGGTGTTCCTTCTTTGTGTATCTTGGGGAGACCATAGAGTTCAGGGCATCTGGATGATTTTTCTCTGGGGATGATTTTTTGCTGGATCTCTTCACTGATGGGGGAGGCTTTTATTTTGGATTTGGTGGTTTTTTCCAGGTAGGTGGTGTGGTCAGTATTTAGAGGTTTGTAAGTGGAGTCTTGGAGTAAGTTGGATAGTTTGGATTGGTAGTCCGATGTGTTCATCATGACCGTGGCATTGCCTTTCTCTGCTGGGAGAATGATTATGTTGTTGTCTTTCCTCAAGTTGGTGACTTCTTTTTGTTCTTCTCTGTGTAAGTTGCTTCTGGGTGGACTGCTGGAGCAGAGAGCATTGGTAACTTCAAGTCTGATTTTATTGGCTACATCTGGGTTAATTTTGGTTAGGTTAGCTTCAACTCTGCATATAATGTTTTTGGTGGGGATGCGTTTGGGGGCAACTGCAAAGTTGAATCCCTTGGAAAGGACATTGGTTTCTGCTTTGGTGAGGGTTCTGTCTGATATGTTGAGTACTGTTTGTTTCATGCGTTGTTGTGGGGGGGGGTTTCTGGCTTCTGGTGTTTCTCTAGTGTGTGGAGTTTGCTGGTGTGTGTGTTATGGGAGGTTTCTATTTCGTCAGAAACCATGCAACAATTGCTCAGCCACATACATGTTCTTATGAAAAAGCCAGCCAATCTGCAAACATCAACTCCATCAATCAATCAAGAAATGACAACACAACCAANACATACATGTTCTTATGAAAAAGCCAGCCAATCTGCAAACATCAACTCCATCAATCAATCAAGAAATGACAACACAACCAACCTCCCCACCAGTATTTATAGAGAGATGGCAGCTCAGATCATGCTTTGCTTGCACAAGCATGAAGCCGAAAGCACCACCTGAAGATGGTGATTGGGATCTTGTCAAAATGTCACCAAGATACTCTCAATCTTACACAGGAAAAGACCTGAACATACCAAGACCTGCATACACACACACACACACACATACTGATGATACAAGCAGTTGTTTTAGCAATATAGATTCAAGAGTCCCATAGTAGCTGTAATATGATAATATCGCATAATAATTGTGAAGTCAAAGTTGTCCAGAAAAATAAAAATGGATTTCCCTGATAATGGATCACAAAATGGATTTCCCTGATAATCATTTCCCCAAACAGACTCAGGAATAAAAGGATGTTAGTGTAAATGGGGCTGCCAGGGTCACTTACCTGAAAAAGGCATAGCAATAGCACTTAGACTTATATACCGCTTCATAGCCCTCTCTAAGCAGTTTACAGAGTCAGCATATTGGCCCCAACAATTTGTGTCCTCATTTTACCCACCTTGGAAGGATGGAAGACTGAGTCAACCCTGAGCCTGGTGAGATTCAATCTGCCAATTTACAGGCAACTGACTGTCAGCAGAAGTAGCCTGCAGTGCTGCACTCTAACTACTGTGCCACCGAGGCCCTAAAATGTCATTCTTTTGAATTTATCCTGATATGCTTTTCCCTTCTCCAAGTCCTCACAATGTAGGTTTCTTAGGAGAAGAAGTCAGGAGCACACAGTAGTACTCGTAGAAAAACAAAAAGTGGAGAGGTTTTTTTTTTTTTTTGAAGGATTAGCAGGAATGCTTAAACCATTCAATTGCTTTCCATCCTGACCTGTAGTAATTCAGATAAGTTGATCTTATGTGAGTACTGTAGTAGTGGGAAAGTATATATCAACAGCCAAGAAAAAGCCTAGTTCATAAAATATTTTTTATTTTATTTTATTAGTACCCCATTTTTCTATTCTTAAGAGTATCCTCTTCCCATACCCAAACTTGGTTGTCCAGATTTGTCTTGGAATCATGCCCCTTGCCCAATGTATTGTATAGGATTTTAACAAAAAATGGCTTTCCTGAATAAATAATAATCATATACGGTCTGAAATTAAAAGTGTGAGTATTTTTAAAATTGTATTTACCTTCCTTCTAATCTTAAATCTTCTTAAAAGGTTTAGGTGCTCCTTTGTTCCTGTCAATCAGCCAGGTTAAGCTCTACAAGTTTTCTAACCTATAATTAGTTTGTCTTCAGTTGTTTTCTCTTGGCCCATGGTTCTAACCTCTAGACTCAACTTTTCTTGATTCTCCTTATCTTGTAACTGATTATACCTACTTGAGGGATTGTAAGCAAAAAGGCTTACACTAAATAATGTTCTCCCCTCAGTAACAAGCTGATCTGATACCCTAATCAAGAGATCAATGAGACAGCACTTTGCTGTTAATTAGACAGAGAGAGGTAAGGATTTTCATGGCAATATAAATAAATTTCAGCTACTATGTTACCATTTGGTGCCTTAAAAATCATTAGTCCAACTATAAAAAAGTGTGAATTCCTATGACAGCCATAACTACAAAATATTTAAAATCTGATAACAATAAAACTTTGTTAGTTCACTTACCCACAGGTCCAGATCAGTACTCAATCCAGAACTGAGTATTAAGCAAAACAACATGTTAAGTATATTAGCGTTGTTCTATTTTAATTAAAAGTTATAAAATCATAAATATAAAGATGTAAGAGGGAAAACTCTGCAAAACAGCTTAGGGGTAGTTTTTAAACCTTGTTTAGATATGATAGTCTTGATCAAAACTAAGCGTCTAGAGACTTACCGGATGCTATCAAAACAAAAATCAGAAGGCAGTAATATGCTATTTAATTTATTGGGCACAATTAACAATACATTTTAACTCTTAGAAAAAGATGTACTGAAACTATCAGAGCTCTAAAAATTGGTTTGATCTTAAGAGTAGATTCATCATAGATTCATCATAGAAGTCTAAGATGGCACTGTCTTAATTAAGTTGTATACTCAATTATTTACAAGAAAACTTTTGCTCATCTATTGGAAAGCCTTCATTCTGCAACATTATCTCTCCGCAAAGATATTCTCTACAGTCTGATAACTGTAATCAGTTAAAGTGTGAGAGAGCATAATTCTTCACTCTCTCAAGAAATCAATATTAATGAGTAGTACCTTCACTTCAATTTGACTTGATTTGGATCACTCACAACCTCTGGAAGATAAAGTAGTCTACATTTGAAAGGAATCTGAATGAACATTAAATATGGGTGTTTGGAAGATGTGAATAAATGTGCATGCATTTCCTTCAACTGTGAGACAAAAACTCTTTCTCCCTTCACATTCATTCATCTCCCAACAAACATTCATACATTTTAAATAAGAGTAGTCCTTGTTTAGCAACTGCCTTGTTTAGAGACCATTCACCGTTATGATGGTGGTGAAAAATGATTTAATCCTTGCATTACAACCTTCTCAGGACTGAAAAACAAAGGATAGCTAAATGTAAGCTGATAACACAGTTGTGATTTCAGCTAGCAACTGTTTTGTTTCACAACCAAGTTGCCCACCCCAATTGTGATCACTGAAAAGCTTAGTCTTCCTTTCAGGCAAATGCAATAATATTAATATTATTAAATTTTGTGAGTCATTTTAGAGACTTTTTTGAGGTCAGAAAGAAGAGTAGAATTGCTCTTTAAAGGGGCAGGTATGGGCAGTTGTCTTCCTTGTGCAAGTTTTGGACTCAGCATCTATATTTTCCATCAGTTTGGATAATAACAAAGAACTGTGTGACTACCATTCAAAAGATTAGTAGCTGAACAGTTTGCTTATCCCCGAATGGCACTTTGGTTGGTGAGCACAATAAAATGACCCTGTTCTGCCTTACCTCATACATCTAAAGTCAGCTGGTATCGACAATCCTTTCCTTTCTCTTGGCTGTTTTTAATTGACTTTANGGTTGGTGAGCACAATAAAATGACCCTGTTCTGCCTTACCTCATACATCTAAAGTCAGCTTTCCTTTCTCTTGGCTGTTTTTAATTGACTTTATTTCTGTAATTTTCTGATAGGTTTATTCCTTTATTATTTACCAGTATTTTAATTTTATTATAATTCTGGTATTGGAGTTATAGCATTTGAGCCATCTTAAAAATAAATGAATGTTTGAATGATTGAATGAATGAATATAAATCATAGATAGCAAATTACCATTCAAATATTCAAAATATTTGAAAAGCCTGACTTCACTCTCCTTTCCATCTGTGGGAGTGGGATAAAATTCCCTGGAGAGCAATGCAGCAACTCATAGACTCTGCACTGTAACTGTGACTTTTCTTTGAGGGATGAATCCTTACTTATTAATACGATTCATTTTCATGTAGTTAGTAGATTTGATTCTGGGAAAATTAATAACTTTTTGACTAATGAAATCAATAGGAGATAGTGTGCTTAATCTTGGATGGATTGTACCCCTAAATTATTAGAAATATTCAACATCTTTTTTGTTGACTCATGATTTTCCCTTATTAAGCATATGAGATGGATTTTAAGCAGGCCTTTGATTCAATATCCAGGAACACCCTCTGGGAGAAATTAAAACACACTACCATCGATAAACGCCTCCTTTTTCTCATACAAAAATTGTGTGCTAATTCCACCTTGAAAGTGTGTCCCTCAAGGGACTTTAACCGTCCCAGTAAGGGTACAAAAAGGGGTACAGCAGAGTTGCATCCTGTCCCCCGCCCTTTTTAACTTCTACATTTACCCTCTGATCAACCTCTTACAGAACCTTGATTTACATCCTCCTAATGTAGCACAACGTAAAATCCCGATTCTCCTATATGCCAATGCTGCTGCTATAATTTCACAAACTCCAATAGGACTGAAGAGAGCAATTATGGCAACACTTGAATTTTATAAACAGAATAAGTTTACTTCTGATAACTCCAAAAGTTTTAGTTTTTTGCTCTAAAGATCCTAGTGACAATACTCCTGGAAAATAGAAGGGTATAGTTAGAAGAACAGGCGTAGGACATTCAGATATCTTGGAGTGTTTTCCACTCAACAAGGACATGTGAAGACACAACTGGATCACAACATTTGCAAGAGCCCTATAGGTCCTCAAATGCCAATTAACCATTGTTTTGTACCACTGGTTGGAAGGCAATTAGTACCTGTGGCCTAAAGACTTTTTGAGGCCAAAACATTGACACAAATTCTATTTGGGCACGAAACAGTATTCCTATGGCAAAATAAAAAAAGACTTACTAGGAACCTATACAAACAACCAAAATCCTGCGAAACCATACTTAGCTGCACCCAAAGGAAACTCCAAATGCCCAGATAAGATTCGAGACAGGCATGCCATCAACAATCAGGAGAAGAGCTGAAGATGATGACTCAATCTCAATTGGCTAAAATGCATTCGGTCCCAGAGGACTGACCCCTCTAGCTACTCTGACTGATAACTACAACCCCCCACACCCTGGAAGTAAGCATAGACACAACCTGGGGCTCCTATGGCTCTCATCGGTATTCTTAATGATCCCTAGGCTTTTGATCTATGCAAACAAGTAGTTAATCAATCACGAATGAAGGACATGAGTTCCAAGAACAATTAATAGGTTGGCTTGGCCACAGCAGGGACAGAATCAAATAGAGGGAGTGTGGGAACTAGCAAGATTTCTAAATGATCTGACCTTCTACTAAAACAAAGAATAGCTTCCTTCAGAGCCAGATTTAATATTCGACCCCATCAAAGCATTCTTCAGGGCAGTTATAAAGAAAACACCAATAGCAGAACAGGTATGTATATGTGGTAAAGAGAAGTTGAAGAGATACTCTCAAACATGTTTTATTCTACTGTGAGTTCATACAGAGTTTATAGCGTCATTCTATGTTCTCCCTTACTAGAGAGATTTGCAGGAGGCGAGCAAGTTTTTATGTAGACTACTTTCTCCTCTTGAGATTCAAACAGCTAATTATTGCCTGCAGTGTGCAAAAATTCTGTGTTACTTAGCAATGTCTTACTAGAATAAAAATTGGTTACAGAAGTAAGCTGTCAATTTTGTGAATAATTGTTTAAGAGATAGAACAAACTTGGAAAATGATATTTTACACACATCTTATTGGCTGCGCCAATCATAATAAACCAGAGGAGTGCCTAAACTGTTTGAGAACATGTATTTTCTTAACTGAACTGTTTTTATCCCATATATTAATCTATTATATAATGTTCTCAGTATTATTTATATATATTGTAAATAATGATGTCTATTGCTGTCTAAAACTATAATAATAATAATTAATAATAATATAATAAAATAATAATGAATATAATAATACCTAATAATAATAATAATAATAATAATAATAATAATAATAACAACAACAACATATGAGATCAAACTGTAAGGAACATCGACTATAGTGAGAAAATGAGTAAAAAGGTTATTAAAAAAATGTACCTGAAATTATATTGCATGTAATACTATGATTTTTAATGGGCTTAACAGGCAGACAGAGGTTGTTTTTATATACCATTTTCCTGCAATTCATTGATGCTGAGTCGGTGCTCCTTACAAAATGCCCCCCGAGAAGCTTTACAATTGAACTGGCACTTACAGAGCAGATAAGTCTCACTGATACTGGAGTAATCTTTCCACATGGATAAGCAGTTCTTGAACAGTTTCTCCAGGGAACAGGTTAAGGAGCCAATGTGTACTTGGCCGACAGATCTGACATTCAGAAAAACAGCTAGTATGAAGTATAGCTCAGTGTATAGAAAAAGAAAATTCAGTTTTTTATTCCATGTAAGAAACAATGTACATTTGTTTTGCTAATTTAAATATGTTGTCAAGTAGGATATGCATATGATTCTATTTCAGCATGTAATCTGGAGCCAAATATATGAACAGAAAGAAGTACAGTTTATTAGTACTGTAAATGAGAAACAATTTTCATTTTCAGTGTTCTAAAGAGTGTATACTACTCTTTATTATTTTGCTTATATATCCAACCAAAGTTAACAGCTCAAATTGGAAGCCCATTTCACTGGCAGAGCACTCGGCCATGACAGGTGCCCCCAACATGAGTGAAGTCGAGCTGGCCACACCCACCCTGGCCATGCCCCTCTCAGTCCCCCGAGTTCAAACACAACCTTGATTTGGCCCTCAATGAAATTGAATTTGACAACCCTGTACTGGGGTTGTTGTACCCTGTTTTGGTAAAATGAGAGCAAAACACTCAAATTTCACTTTTAGTATAAACTGTCCTTTAAGGAAAGATGTACATAATGAACTGTAGTTAGGTCTGGTTTCTCAGATTAGCCCTGTTTCTCCATGGAACATAAAACTGGATTTTCCTAGAGTGTACTTTTATCTGGGCTGTCATTATAGTCTCATCATAGGAAATGAGCCTTGGGACATGAGCAGCTGTCAGCAAGGACTGACTCTGCTGGTGTGAAAAGATGGATCATGAGCCTAGCAGCCAAGAGGAATTGTTCTGTTGAACAGAAAAGGCAGAACAGATTCTTGGTTTTTATACTGGGCCTCATCAATCCAGAAACATCAGACTGCTTGCCCATTGAGTGTTGCTGAAATGAAGCATCTTTTTCTTTTGGCATGAAAATACAAGACATGGGTCCATGCATTTCCAGCTACTGGATATCTAGATCACAGCCTTTGTCCACGACAGTCTCTGTTAGTGCTATGGAGACTGTTATTATAGTTGGGGAAATATATTTGATCACTGTTAAAAGATAGACTTCCAAATGCAGTGATACATAGTGCTTTAAGGGTGTTTGGTGTGCTTTTTTTTTCAAACCACATTGCCCAAACTAGCATCCATAAGTATAAACACCAACCTTTCTGTGGCTGACTGATACCAGACCATCCACCTGATTTTTCCTTTATTAGGCAATTACATTCATCTAATGGCTGCATTTGGTTGATGAGTTACAGTTACTGAAGACCTGAGTATGCTTATTTCCCTGCTTGTTTATTGCTTCACCCTTTTAACAGCAAATATATTCTCAATCTGATGTTTAGGACTGGGCTTTTTTCAGGCTACTTAAAACAAAAGAATGATTCAACAATTTAAGACAATTTAATAAGGGATGTTTCTATCCCCACAATGAAGTGTTCAAGCTTCCCATTGACAATAAAGCCTCCAACATTGAGTTCATGTGACTTTATGACAAGACATAAAGAATTTGTGCATTGTTCCTCAATTTCCAAATTAGACTCAAAGTCTCTGTCCCTCTCGCTCGCTCCCTCCCTCCCTCCCTCCCTCCCTCCCTCTCTTTCTCCTTCTCTCTCTCTTTGTCTTTATGTATTTGTGTTTATGTGTGTGTGTTTGTATGTGTGCATTTGTGTATGTCTGTGTTTTTGGCAAAGCATATGCAAGGTATAAAATGTTTTAAATACACAGTGAAAAATATATTCCTTTTGATTCTTGTCTCTTGTTTTTTTTTTTAACGTTCTCAGAAAATGACTATATCTTTCAGAGCCTCTCAAGGATTTTCAGATAAAAAGAAAGGTTTTATCTTTCCATGTCTATAAGAGGGGAAAACTCTGGAGACTGAAACCTACAGGCAATTCCAATAAACTAAATCCGATCAAGGTAATATCAATGCCAGAATTAGAAGAAACCCAGAGAGAATATCAATAACAACATTAAAACAGCAGGTTTCAACTGGAATCAATAGGCAGTATAAACAGAAAAAATTAAGTCGCAAAGTGATAGTAGATAAAAGCTCTCCACTCATTAAAATTCTGTTTGTCTTTGTGCCTTTTTATCAATGTACCTATATATCTATGCAACTGTATCAAAGTTTTTAATGTAAAAGAATGATGAAATAATCTAATTAATTTCCGGTGTCATTTCACATATTTCTTTCAAGTCAGAATTGCTGTATTAATAATGATTTGCAGTTTAATAACATATCTCTATGTCCTACTAACTTCTCTATCTGCTTGTTATAAAGCCCTTTTTATCAAATAACTAAACTTCAAAAGATTTCCACTTTGATCTGGAAAAAATAGATTCCCTCCATTTGTACCAAATAACTTCACTATACTCTGCAAAAAGACAGTTGTCTGTTATTGCTTTTCTGTCACAAATACACACACACACACACACACACACACACACACACACACACACAAAGAGAGAGAGAGATATATATNCACAAATACACACACACACACACACACACACACACACACACACACAAAGAGAGAGAGAGAGATATATATTAGTGAACGAGAAAGAAAGAATATTGAAGAAGAGAGCAAGTGCTAAAAAAACAGCAATTTAGGGAAGGAATGGATTTTTGTCTTAATAGTTGAATGCACATGGGCAAATGAGATTCTGCTCTGCTGGTATTGCATTAGGAAGTTGAAATATGATAGGAACAAAATAGTGCAGCAGTTGCTTTTGATGCCTCTGTAGTGAGGTCGAACCAAGAAAATAACAGCTCGGAAATCCATCAAGTCTTTTTAGTATGCCCAAATAAAGTCTTTAGAAGGAAAAGAGGGATAATAAAGTATGAAGTCTTGACCTGCATGGGTCTTCCCCCAATATTTACTTTCCTCCTGAGAATTCCCATAATCCTGATGTTTATGGAAACATTCAGATATTCAGTTATAACTGTTTCCAGCTGAATCCAGATTTTGATATGAAGAATGAAATACATTATCATTATTGCTTTACCTGTACATTTGGTGCTAATCTTTAGCAAAGAGAAAGGAAATTTTATTCACTCATAGCATTCTTGCTGAGAATGACTTAATCACCTTGAGTTGATTGATAGTATGGCTGCTTCCACAGTATGTTTTCCACCTCACTTTTACTCAGTAGAAAATAACAGCAGCTATTCATTAATAAGAGGTAAAATCAGGTCTTGTGGAGTATTATTGAGGAGTGATCTATATCTGACTTAGGCTTCTGTGGTTCAGAGCAGGCTGGATGCTGATATTTATCAAAATCATGGTAAGAGAAGGAGTATGACTTTTTCCTGTTTGTCGTTGAAATCCTGATGGAATAATTTTGCTGTAATTATAATATTGATCACTTTCTTCCTTCACTCTTCCCTAAAGGCCCAGTTTTGTATATATTTACTATACTGTAAAGTAAACAATACATTTAATACCCCATCTAGTTTTGACTTCAATATCTACAGGTTTTGCCTATTTTCAGCTGTTTCCTAGTTGCCGCTCACTTACTTTTTGTCAGTGGATAATTTTTGTCTGATGACATGATGTGATTCCACAAGCTGAACTTTCATCCTCACCCCAAAAAAGCACAGTATACTGATCACCAAATATACAGCAATCTTATGTAAAGAAATCAAGGGAAGGATATTCATGTATGAACCAGCCTTCAGGTAAACCTTTATGGGCCACATGAATTTTAACTATTGATGTACTACTGGAGTCACATTTCTGCATAACAGTTTAATTTTACAAGTGTTATGAAGGAATTCTGCATTGATTTCCTGCAATAGTGAATGGCTTCATATTAAGATACATTAAGGCAAGACAAGGGAGGTCACATTTATTCTTCCATTTTCTCTGAGGGCAATTTGATTTCTTCTAATTGGGACATGCGGGGATCACTGCAAATGAGCCCTAGGCTACATAGCAATGCCCACTTTGGTTAAGGTGTCTGTTTGAGATGACTTCTCTGAGGCTTATAGCACTTGGCAACATGAAAAACCAAAATATGGCTTTCCTGGAGTTTATGTAAGGAGAAAGAAAAGACTGGGAACTACTGCTTTCTTTTTACAGTTTATTATTTTCACAACCCTTCACAACCGTGTTGAAAATCATATCTATTGCTACATTTCAGAGTCTCATTAGTTTTACATATGAGGTTTGCACTGGGGTGTAATCCCTTCATCACCTTTAAGGGCATCAATCTTGATTTCCTTCAGTTTCATTAGGAATGGTACTGGATTAATTGAGTTCAAAGCCAGCCATGGAAGCAATTAAAAGTCTAAAAATACAGAATGATTTGTGATCTAAGATCAACAAATAAACATTAGTGTAGAATGTCAAATGATTTTTATGACTGTCATTGTCTGTGGTTATTTTTTAATTGAATTTAAAACAGATGCAGAAAAGATTCAGCTAGTAATTTCCCTTGTGCTCTTTGGAGCCTTTGTTGTGATTTAAAGTCTTTGGAATTTTTATTCAGAGCTTGATTTTCTTAACTAACAGCACAGAAATTCTTCCTATATATGGCCAATGAATGGCATGTTTGGTAATCTTACTTCTTAGGCTCTTTAGGGTTGTCACCAAAAATCACATCTCCTGGCCAGTTCCCCAGATTCAACAGTCCTTTTCTGCTAGTTATCATCAAAAAAGGAGAGGGCATGAGATGAGAAGTCATCAGCCATGGTGATGGTAACCCTAGCTCTAAGAACTCCTAGTTTACTCAGGAAGTGAAAGGGAATTAAAATTACAAATGTAGTTTTATCCTCATTGCTTTCTCCTTTTTTGTACAGAATTATAGCTGGGATAATTTCTATTATAGACCTTTTGGCACAGTGAACTTGAACACTTTCTCCAGTAAAGTAATAACTGGCTGGAAGTATCTTGCATGAAAGATATTTGATTTACATTACTTTGCCAAATGGTATAAGAGGTTCTTTTTTTTTCTTTTGCTTCTCAGCTATTTCTTCATCAAACAAGTAAACTGACTATTAGTACACTTCAGAAATCAATGCAATTTACTGTGTCCAACAACTATTTAGTAATTTGTGAGTATTGAGTGCTTGTCTAAACACTTCTGGTATACAGTGGTCAATATGTTTATTTAATTCTTTGCAAAATCCCAAGATCTATAACCTAGTACTGTCTCAAAATTACAATATACAGAGGCTTTTAGCTATCATTGATTTTATCTTACTAACATACATTTTCTTCTCACAGGCTTATTTCATAATTAAACTTATTTTCAATTTTTGTCAAAATATAAAAGCTATAAGCAAAATAGAATTTCCTGTAATAGTTTAGACTCTGTCAAAATGAAAATTAATTTTTGGTTGTAAGATATTTAAATTATACATATATACACACAATTATATTATATTATTGACACAGTTTAGCCAATACTAAACACTTTAAGCCCCATTGATTTAAGATACACAGAGAGCTAAACATATGCTTAATTTCCCATTAAAATAAATAGGACTTAAAAGTATTTAACTCTGTTTGGACTACATGTACCATGTGTGTTGTAGGGCAAGAAATAATGGTTAGAAGCTGATCAAAGAGAGAAACAACTTAGAATTAAGGAGAAACTTCCTAACAGTGAGGACGATTTGCCTTCACAAAGGCAAATTCCATCACTGGAGTTTTTTAAACTTCCATCACTGGAGGTTTTTAAAAAGAGACTAAACAGTCACTTGTCCAAGATTGTATAAGTTCTCTTGCTTGAGTGAGGGTTTTTTCCAGAACACTTCCAGCTTCTATTCTATTCTATTCTATTCTATTCTATTCTATTCTATTCTATTCTATTCTATTTTGTGTTTAGGGTTAAATTAGCTCTAAATAATTTCTGATCCATTTTATCTCAGCCATGGATTGCATACATGATTTATGAATTAGATGATAAGTTGAGAGGGAGAGCAGGAGAAGGTGGGTAAGAAATTTACACAATCCTAGTATTTCTAAACAATTTTATTATGATGATTAAAACACTACGGCATCTTAAAAAAACAAAGAATATGGACAGTGTTACCTTCTCAATGATCTACACAATAGCATAACATATTTTTCTGACACAGATTCATCTAACTGCAGAGTTTTTACTTCAGTATCACCAGTAGTTGAAGACTTAATTGGCTTTAACACTGTCCATATTCTATGTTTTTTTTAAGATGTCATAGACTTTTTATCATCATAATAAAATTGTTTAGGAAGACTAGGACTGTCTTCCACGCCCTGTGGAAACAAGAAGGATGTAGCTGGAGTCTTTCCTTGAAGGAGTATGATTTTAAAATCAAATATATTCAGGGGAAGATAGATACAATGGAAAAACAAACAAACATAGTTTTAGGAAAACAGAAGACCCAGACTTCATATATTTCAACATATATTTCTGAGGAGTTTTCTAATTATTTTAAAAAAATAATGCTGGAAAATGAGTATGTCAAGGATCTCTTCTGAAAAATGCCAGTTGAAAAAAGCCAAAGTTAAGAAGGCCTCAGTCCTTAGCCACCTACCTTTAAAAACAGAAGAACCTAAAGAAAGGCATCTTCCAGCAAGACAGCATTTTGGCAATTGGTAAGTCTCCAGTAGAATTGTTTTTCTATACCCTTCAGTCACAGTGAATAAAAATCCTTTGATCTTTCTGTTACCAAAGCAGGTAACAGTTATAATAACAGTCATCAATCTAGATCAAACAAGTATCCATACTGAGCTAAGCTTGAGGCTCCTTTTCTACAACTAAATGCCACATTGCAACAGTGATCACTAACTCACACAAAGTTAAATGAACATTGAAAACATGCATAGTGAATAATATGACTTGCTATTATTATTAACTCCACCAGGATGTTTCCAAGACCAATGCAGGAAATATGAACAGGATGGTTGCAGTGTCCTGGTGTTTACCTGGTGAGCTGTTTACTGGCCCTCTGGCTGAGGTAGGAACAGAATATTGGGTAAGATGAATCTTGGCTTGACCCAGCAAAGTTCTTCTTCATAAGTCTTTCCTTGTTTGAATTTCATTGCAACATCCTTATATCCCAGCAACTTCTCTTTCTGTGCTTAGATGTCATGACATTGCTTTTATCTAATATCTGGTCCATACCTAATGTCATCCCTACATGTACCTATGTTAAAATAGTACTTTTACCCACATTTCTCACAGATTTTGCTAGGTTATAATTACAGTAAGGTGATTACTGTGGATACTGACTCTTCTCGAGCCATTCTGTCATGGACCATAATAGTAGCAATAGCACATAGACTAATATACTACTTCATAGCAGAATCAGCATATTGACCTCATTTTACCAACCTTGGAAGGATGGAAGACTGAGTCAACCTTAAGCTGGTCAGGATCAAACTCCTGACAGTAGACAGAGTCAGCCTGTAGTACTGCATTCTAACCACTAGACCACCACAACTCCACGCGGGTGAACCTTGAGTTCTGGGATCATCTTAGAAGCTATTGGCTGCTTAGGTCAGATACAGCATATCCAGGGGTGGGATTCTACCTGGTCGGACGACTTCTATAGAATCAGTTGTTATGATTCTGTCCAGTTCTGAGAACCAGCAAAATGCATCACTGGCTGGTCCCTCCCAGCCCCTCCTCACCCTCTCATTCCTTCCTTACCTGGCATGCATGCCATCAAACTTATCTGCTAAATTGCTATCTTTCTTTTTTTTTTTTCCAAACCATCAGCTGTTCTGTGGTGCTGGGAGATTGAATTTAGCAAGAAACCAGGAAATTGTTGGATTTCTTGCTTTCTAGCTAATCTAAAAGCAGAGCTGCTGAACCTTCCTTAGGACTGAAGCTTCTATTTTTCAGTGCAGACTCAGGTACAGATTGCAGAAAGATAGATCTCTGAGTGAATCTGTGATTCTGTGAACAACTCAATCTGCCTACCTGCTTTGCCTGATTTTGGGTAAAAGTTGTTCTTATTTTAATGAAAAATAAAATATTTAAAATATTTACATGCAAGTCACGCCCACCTAGTCAGATGACCATCAAGCCACACACAGTCAGCAAACCACACATATCCAATCACATGACCACCAAGCCACACCCACAAATTAGGCCATACCAAAGAACCAATTGTAAAGAAATTTGAACACCACCCCTGAGAACAACCTTTCTTCTCTGGTTTCTAGGCATTGTGTGCCATCTTTTGAGCAATATCAAAAATCCAGTTCTTTCAAGCCAGATTTTTTTCCCCTGTATTCCCCAGGTCTAAAGCCCATGTCACACTGCACCAACGGATGGAAAGAGGATGTAAAACGGAGAGAAATACTTGCCATCTGTTGGTTAATGCGATTCATCCGTTCTGTACTCACTGCCTCCGTTTTCCATCCTCTCTATCTGTCCAGCATCCGTCGACTGAGGTTCCATCTACTCAAAAAGTTTTGAGCTGCTCAAAACTTTTTGAGCGGAAAATGTAT
>BHFT01056751.1:0-16783 GCA_004320025.1 Laticauda laticaudata
CAACGGATGGCAAGCTTTTTTGTCCATTTTACATCCTCTTTGCATCCGTTGGTGCAGTGTGACAGGGGCTTAAGCTAGCCCTATCCATTAAGATTTTTAATGTGGAAGCAAATCTAAGAAAGGGGATATATTAGCATATATTCAAGCATGGCTGAACACCAGACTGTATGTTGCTTCCTTTTTATGTCCCAAGCTATCATGCCCCTGTCGGAGTTTGAATCCGTGGAGGAAGACAGGAAG
The DNA here is from genome assembly GCA_004320025.1 of Laticauda laticaudata. Taxonomy (NCBI): domain Eukaryota; kingdom Metazoa; phylum Chordata; class Lepidosauria; order Squamata; family Elapidae; genus Laticauda; species Laticauda laticaudata. The sequence continues at coordinate 241 of BHFT01056751.1, forward strand.
TGGGACTGTGTCTCCATTAGCTGTGGAGGAAACTGGGGAAGGGGAAAGACCAGCTGGGCAGAGCAGGACAGGGAGAAAAAGGGAAAGGGAGTTCAGAAGAAAATCCAGACCCAACCCCTCTTCATCCTAGAACACCCTGGGAGGAATGCTTGCACAGCTTAGGGGGGAGGAAAGGGCCCTGATTCTCTTCATTAGGCATACCTGGGAAGAGAGTTTAAACAAGATGTAAGCTGAGAGTGCTATTTTCTGGGAACAAATGTGAGTTTATCTTGTGTTGACCATGGTTGGAATCCTCCCAACTGGGTTGATTTCCTTCATGTCTGGAATTCCTTCTCTTGCCCTGCTGGATTAATTACCTCATCTTGTGTTGATTGGACTAATAGTTAATGTTTTTGTTGACAACATTTTGGACATGAATCTCTGCAGCCAAAGGCTGTTCCTGGGAGACTTTTTCTCCAGACCAGAAGGTAACCAGGATATTGGGGGCAAAGTTGTTGCCAATTAAGGAACTGCTACTTATTATTTGACTGTATTGCCTTTGTGCCATGCTCCGGGTCATCACAAAAACAGTGGAACCAACCAAGCAGCACCAGAAGAACAGATTATGTGTCGTCTAACTCTCCAGAACCAAAACTGGAAATAATATGTTCAAAATTGTTAATAGCATTTTTGGTTGAAATAATTAATGGTGAAAGTGCTTCAGTTTAGTATTTGGGGAACATTTAAATTAAATGTCCAGGAACAATCATAATTCTAGCAATGGAATTATGTCAGAAGACAAAAGGAAGAAAAAAAATCCAAAATTTCTGGCATACCACGTGGCAGGTAGGATATTGGGAATATAATATAAATATCCCCTTGGTTCTGAACTGGAATTTGGTCACTGAATTTGCAGTGAGCAAACTTCTACCATAGGCCATTAAATGTGGGGACCCAGGAGGAATATTAAAAATATGAGGAGGGGAAAGAGGAAAAGGAAGGGGTGGTTGCAGCACACATGACGTCTTCTTTGAAATCAAGGCATCCACCAAAGTAAAGAAAATATATGTTCACCAGCTACAGATGCTCCTCAGAATAGGATGTCAGACTCAACTGGTAAGCATGTTTTCCCAGAGAGAGCCTTTCCTCATCAGGAACCTTCAAGAGATTTCAAATCTGCTGCAACAATATTGCAAATTCCTCTTAGACCCTGTTTCAAAAGGTGTAACCACAAGGCACATTTTAAACATTTAAATTTTAAATAGTTTAAATAGAGCTTAAAAGACACCTGAAGTAAATTTTTTTTTGGGGGGGGAGGTGATGGGGAGGTGTTAGCTTTTCAAGGGAGGTCAGGCCAAGAAACCGACACTGCAGGAATTCTAGAAATGCTACTTGCTAGAATTCCTTATTTATTCACAGAAGCTTGAAATCCTGCAGAGAACCTTTTCCCTTTTTAAGGACAAGGTCATGTGGGATGGGATTCAACCGGTGTTACTATCGGTTTGGTGATTATGTGCCGCACAATGCAGCTGAGGTTGAAAAAGCAGGAAATAAAGGTCAGGTAAGGTGTCCGGGTAGGCCAAACAGCAGCAGACACAGAACTGGTTTGGTGTCTGCTGCTCTTCAGAGCTACCGGTTCTATGGAGCCAGGAAGAAGCAGTAGCATCCCATCTCTGCAAGGTCAGGGGAGAGGTTATCTCATTCTGATTCTCATGCTTTTTACTTTTCCAAGGCTGAGTAATCATTTCCCACCTGCTTCTCAAGGTGTTCTCTTGAGAACTTAATTCCTCAATAGAAAACTAACATGTTTATGAATGTTTAATTGGAAGTAGACTCTGATCAATGGAAACATCTATGTAAATGTGCTTATGAATTTGGAAAATGATTCACTAAAGCAAAGTTTTGGAGGAGTATCATGAAACATTTGTATTGATTTTTGGTCATACCAAACCAAAACTTTTACTCTGACCTCAGTACACAGATACCAGGAGCCTCCCAGAATGAGACTTCACAGCAATATCCATAACATAATTGCCACCACCTATTAATGATACTTGTGTGTTGCATTTTCACTGACTCTTTGTGTAAGCTGCAATTTTGAAGTAGAAATCCAGACCACACCTGGACTCTATCTTTACTTATTTGATTTGTGTCTTGCCTTTATTATTTCTATGATAAAAGCTGGACAGTGCTAAATGTTAACCTGTGGTCACAATTCACCACTGAATGGGTCTGTCACCTGCACCTCTATAAATGTCTAGTTTGGTTCTGCAACCCAACAAGACAGACACAGACTTCAGAGAGTAATTTAAAACTGCAGAAAAAACAATTACTACCCATCTGCCTTCAATCGAGGACCTGTATACTGCACGAGTCAAAAAGAGGGTGTGAAAATATTTACAGACCCCTCACATCCTGGACATAAACTGTTTCAACTCCTACCCTCAAAACGATGCTATAGAGGCACTGCGACACTCAGAACAGACACAAGGACAAGTTTTTTTCCCCAAAAACACCATCACTCTGCTAACAATAATTCCTCGTCATACGCTGACCAACTATTACATAAAGTCTGCAACTGACTCTTAACTATTATATTTTTGAAGATTTTGGCTTATTAAAGATCCCTAATAGAAAAGAGTTTTTGGTTTAAATTTCGATCTGTTCTATTGTCATTTCCTCAAACATTTTCCATAATTTTCTGCCAATATTTTTGTATCCTCTACACAAGACCCACCACATATGGAAGAAAGTTTTCCCTCCTTTTTTTTACATTTCCAGCAATTCGGACTCATGTTGGGTTGCGCTTTCACTAATCCTCAAGGGGTGAAGGGTGCCATCTGGTAAAACATCTTATAGGGCATTTTCCTTGGTAGGCTGCCGATTTTGTGATTTTATCTTTTCTACCTCCAAGACCTTCTCCCACCTCTATTAAGTTTGATAACCATGTTCCTATATTCCCTACTCTAGGCTACCATTGTTCCCTTTTGACAATTTATTCCTCTAATTCTGCCTCTTAAGTACGGTAATTTAATAAATTTTGGTGTTTTTTTTTTAATCTTGGGCCTAATAGAATTTTTGTCTAGTTTGCTGAAGTTTATTATTGATTTTCCAAATCCTTTCTTATCCTGTTTGTATCTACTCTGTAAACTTGAAGATAATGCCCATCTATCGATTTTTGTACTTCCTGGCCCTGAAAGATCCTGCCACAATTTCAAATTTTCTTTGCATATTCAATAAGTTCCTTGTATTTTAATCATCTTCCGTAATAATCCAAATTAAATTTGAGTGGATCATCGCTTCCCAATTGTTGAAAATCCAGATTGGTAATTTTTAAAATAATGTTTTTCTCCTTATTTTCTTCCAGTTAGTTCATTAATGCATCTTTCTAATTAAGTGTCTGTGGAAAGTATTTCTGGAAGGTTTTCCCGCTTATCAGCCATAGAAAAGCAATGCCACCTCCTCTGGGTACGTCGTGACCCTTTTTAAAACTAATATTCTCCTTGGTTTTGTTAAGTTCACCCACATTCCTTCAACGCATACTAAGGAGGCCGCACTATTGTACAACTCCCAATTTGGAAGGGCCATCCCTCCCCTGCTCTTCATATCTTGCATTGCCTTTAAATTTATCCTCGGTTTTTTCCTTTGCCAAATGAATTTTGCTATTATTTTATTAAGTTCTTCAAAATACTTTTTGTGTACTTTAATTGGTATTGTCTGAAATATATAAAGAAATTTTGGAAGAATAGACATTTTAATCATTGCAATCCTGCCTAATAATGAAAGTTGCTTTCCTTGTCTTTTAGATGTTCCTTAGTTTCAAACCACATGAGGATGAACTGGATATGGAAATGTACATTACCCAACCGTATTGTTCCCTTGCAAAAAAGCTTCACAGCACCATCTTTCCTGTCTATGTAAGTATCAGTTTGCCAAATTTGGGAAGAGGGAAGGATTGGATTGATTCATTATAGTCTTGCCTTCTCACATTTGCAGGCGAACTGGAATTTTGGGAGTTGTAGTCTCGGCATATCTGAAGATGATAATGATGTTAAACCATTGTGAGATAACAGGGTTTTTTCCAAGGAAAAATCTTCATCTTACCTAATGAGCCAATGTCTGAGAAGTGGAGCATAATGTGATATATATATTCCAAAATTTCAAAGCAAGTTCTTTGAGATTTTTCTAGATTATCTAATATTTCTGTAACTATTAGGCACGTAGCAAGGAGAAGGACCAGAGACCTCAGTCCAAAGGCTTTGATCTTCCACAGTGCAAAGGAGGTCAAGATTTGAGAAAAGTCTGCATCTCTTCCTTTACAGAAGCAGAGGCTGGAGCACCTGGTATATAAGCCACTGTGCAATTTATCAGAGACTCTGAGAGGCCCCCAGAAACTGATCAAGAAGCGATCAGATAAGCTGCTTGACTATGAAGAATATGAGGAGAAGAGGAAGGAGACGGGCAGTGTGACCTATGAGGAGGAGGCTATCATGAATGCCTATCTTGGCATTAACTCCTTGCTTGTGTCTGAGCTTCCTACATTCAATCAGGTGGCCCTGAAGTGGCTGGCCTGCATCCTCTGTTCTTTCATGACTCTTCAGAGGGATCTGGCCAAGCAAATCCTGCATGAGGCAGAAGGGGAGATTGTCCAGGTAAGAGGCGATTTCTATTTGATTGTTTCCCCCTGCATGCAACCAAGAGGCATATCCTTGAAGAAGAAAAAAATGTAGCATTTCCCTGAAAACAGAAATTGCAGTCCATAGCCAAAAATATTTTTGTGCTGCTGTGCAGCCTGTTGTGGATGGTATAAATAGCAGGAGACCCAATGCCAAGTTTAAGAAATAGAAAATATATAAATATAGAATTCTTTATTGGCCAACAATGATTGGACACACAAGAAATTTGTCTTTGGTGCATATGCTCTCAGTGTACATAAAAAGAAAAGATACATTCATCAAGAATAATAAGGTACAGTTAATGATAGTCATAGGGTATAAACAAGCAACCAAATCACACCAGGAGCCAATCAATATAAATCTTAAGGATACATGCAACAAAGATACAGTCATACAGTCATAAGTGGGAGGAGATGGGTGATAGGAACAATGAGAAGATTAATAGTCATGGTAATTCAGACTTAGTAAATAGTTGGACAATGTTGAGGGAATTATTTGGTTAGCAGAGTGATGGCTTTTGGGGGAAAACTGTCCTTGTGTCCAGTTGTTTTGGTGTGCAATACTTTTTAGCCATGATGGCGAACCTATGGCACACATGCCACAAGTGGCACACAGAGCCATTTGTGTTGGCACGAGAGCCGCAGACAAATTTACCTCACTGCACATGCACGGGCCTCCCACCTGATTTTTCTGCTGGTTTCAGGCCTTTTTCAGCCACCCAAAGTCTTGGAAAAAGCCTCTGCAAGGCTTTTCAGGCAGAATAGGCCTGTTTCATCACTTCCTGTAATACCAGAATTATGAAACGGGCCTATAATTCTTCCTGAAAAGCCTTGCAGAGGCTTTTTCCAAGCCTCTGCGAGGCTGAAAAAAGCCTCAAACCAGCTGAAAAATCAGTTGTGAGGTGCAGTGCAGGGAAGGAGGTAGTGGGGATGGCATAGGGGGATTGCGTGCACATGCAGAGGGGGCACATTGCATTCTGGGTGCTGGCACATGAGTGTGCGTGTGCTAACACCACTGCTCTATAGCATCGTTTTGAAGGTGGGAGTTGAAGCAATTTATGTCCAGGATGTGAGAGGTTGGAAATATTTTCACAGCCGCCCTCTTTTTGACTTATGCAGTATACAGGTCCTCAAAAAATTAGGACAGCAATTGTTTTACATATACTTTTTCAGTCATTTAATTCTAGGCTTGCTCTTACAGCTGCCCCATAGACATCTCTCTGCAACTGAATTTTGGAAAATGGTAATGGATACTTTAGAACAGGCTGAAGATCAGCTGTACTTTCTCCAGAAGAAGTTTGATACTGTTTTGCCAAGCCCTGTTGTGCAGGTATGATGCTACTGGAAAAGCAAGAGGGTATGTGTTTACTGGTGCACAATTTCCTCAGTTGACTGATGGCTAGTTAACTAATAAATATCTGGCATGGAAGAAGCAGATGCCAATTCCAGCTGAATTCTAGGTCTTATCCAGGGATATTCTGTGATACTTGGATGCTTGGATTGTCTTGTGTATAAACTTGGAATTTGAGTGTGAGGGGAGTGAATAATTCAAAGGCTGGCTTGCATGTCTTTGGAGAGTTTGCTTTACCCTTTTGTGAAGTACTCAAGACAAGTTTTAGTTTGTGATGTCACATTTTTCATTAAGGCACTTGGATATCTTTACTAAGCAACCTATTTGTACATTTGTATGCATTTTAGGAGAAAAGTGTATGAACCCTTTTAAGATCTTGAGTCACTGACCCATATATGCCGTAGTGTTTATAGATATTTATTTCTGCAGCGGATGATGGTTTTAGTATAAATTGTAGGCCAATGGATGGTTTTGTAATGACTTCTGACTAAACAAATTTAGTTACTAGCAATCCCAAAACAATCTCAGGGCCAGTAGAAGCATTAGGAAGGATAAAACAGATAATCTTAGTCAGTTGATTTTGCAGTACCATTAATTGACTTGCCATTAAAGAAATTACTGGCCATGTTGCTTAAACTTTATAATTTGAAAATTGTACACATAAAACATCTGGATGGATTCTAGATATTTGCATTCCCAGCAATGGAAGTAGACAATTATTATACTTTGCATTTTTTAAAATTTAATTTAGGCATGTTTTATTTAGCCTACTGACAATTTTCAGAGTAGTTGAATTTGATTGTTTGAAAGGCTGTAGCACTGATGAAAATAATTTTTCCTCTCCTTTTCCCAGTGCCCAATTTCTTGCAGTCTGACTCTGCCTCCTTTGCAGAATTGCCTCTTTTTCTTGTTTTCTGAAACTTAGCGTGCAAAATATGTTTGACTTTCAGGATTTGTCACACCTTGTTCTAGGATATTGTTGGTCAGCTACATTAGCACTTTGTTTCATTATGATTCATGCATAAGTGCATAAAACACAGCAGCATATTTCTTCAACAGGGGATATTTTTCTGACTCATTTCTCCTTCTACCTTTTCAATAGCCTCTTAACTCTGCAGAGGAGAAGAAGGTCCTTTTGCTTCTGAGCAAACATGGCCCAGATAAGTTGTACCAGGTGACAAGGGATACCGGGGGCTGCAAAGACATGGACTTGACTCTGCAGAGAGGGCAGATAGTGGCTTTTTTGCGTGGCATGGACTCCAAGGGCAACACAAACCGATGGCTGGTTGATTCAGGAGGTACTGTTAGTGTTGCAACCACCCCAAACCCTTTTCTTTGTATCGATAAAGGAGAATATTTGTAGTTCAGGGTTGATATGAGGGATCCTTGCAGAGGTGGTATTCAGCAGGTTCTGACCAGTTCTGGAGAACTGATAGCGGAAATTTTGAGTAGTTCGGAGAATCGGCAAATACCACCTCTGACTGGCCCCACCCCCATCTATTCTCTGCCTCCCAAGTCCCAGCTGATCAGCTGGGTCTTCTTCTCTTGCCCTGCACAGGAGAACGGAGCTGGAAAACAGGTTGGGGGGGGAGGAATGGAGATTTTACAGTAACCTTCCTCTTGAGTGGGATGGGAATCACTTAGCACTGGTTTGGTGGGTGTGGCTTGGTGGGCGTGCTTTGCATGCATGCACGCACGTGCCAAACATGCACTTTGTGCAGGTGCAGAGGCATTTCAACTCACCTCCTGCAAGCTTGCACTCTCCCGGTCACTTTAGCAGCTGCCGCATGACACTATTCTGTGCCTCACAAAGCAGCTGTGCTTCAAAAGCAGAAGATAAATGTGAGTACGGGAACCTGGGCAAGTGGGTGGGCCCAACAGCAAAGCGTCAGAGAGAACTGGTTCGGTATTCTCTGCTCATCACCGCTACTGGCTTGGCCGAATCAGGCCGAACTGGTAGCATACCACCACTGGTGGGAATGGAAATTTTACAGTATCCTTCCCCTCCCATGTCCACCAAGCCACACCCACCAAGTCACACTACATCCACTGAGCCATGCCCACAGAATTGGTAGTAAATATTTTTTAATCCCTTCCCTGGATCCTTGGTGCTTCCTGAGCTTGGTGGTTTCTTTGCAGATATTTCATTACGTAAACTAGGTGATCATCATCAGTGCTGATTATGTTAGCTAGTTTGCATAATTAAGCCTCTATAAGAAAACAAGCAAGCTCGGAGAGCACCAAGGTCCTCTTTTCTTTGTTACCAAGAGTGGTAAGTTGGGATGATCTGATCCATCTAAACCCGGTCTGTATGAATGTCATACATTATTTTGTTTTGTGAAATTTGAAAAGAAATGTGTTTTTTCCCTTCGTACTTGCCTTTTTAAAAAAACCATGATTCTTTGAAATATTTATCTCAAAAACCTAAGTCGGATCTGTAATATTTAGATGGAAGATTATCAGGAATCCTCAGGGCTTATAAAATAAATGATGACATGGTATATGTCATGTGTTGTTGTTCATCTGGATTTACCTACTTTTAAAAACTGCTAAGGATCAGATGCTTTTTACTGTGTCCTGATACATAAAACCATAGAGCACAAAGGGGATGCATTTTCTTTTTCACATGACTGTATATATGTGGGTATGCCCCTGAAATCAGTAAAAGTAAAACTCAAGTTGAAGGAATTTGTTTGTTAATAGTCAGAATATTTTTGTATTCGGCTTATGCATCAAAACCCCATGATGGCTGTACAATACAGCTGTATTGTGATATATGCTTTTCATACACAACCTAGTCTACCTACCTGGTTTATATTTTTTCAATTATATATGTTTTAATTGCAACAAATCCTTAAGCAATGGAGACTGGTATCGAGGAAGGATACACTTATAAATTCAAATGATCAGAAAAGGACTATTTTACAAAATAGACACTGGTGCTGAGAACTTTTCTATTAGGAAAAAAGAGGTGGGTAAATTGATCTGGCTACAGAACAGTCTTTGATGAAGTGCAGCCTTTTGATGTAAAATAAATCTGTGTCTGATATCTCTTACATCCCTATTGCATCAGATAAGAAGCTTAAACCATAACCACAGAAGATTTCATTGAGCCTAATCTGGTGGGCTCCAGATGTGTTGGATTACAACTCCCAAATTTCTGGCTGGTTATCAGGGGAATTATAGTCCATCAGATCTGGAGTTCAGCAATTTGAGGAAAATTATTATAGAATGCTATTATTCCTATAACATGTGATCTGATAATCTGATTAGCTAATGTGGAAGGAAAAAATGGAATTTGAAATCCTTCCTTTGGCAGATTTTTTAAACTTTTCAGTATAGTTTTTATTTGTGTTGTAAAACTATAAATATTTAAAAAAGAGTAAGACACATCCAGAGTTTTGTCATTCTAGTTTAATTGAGAGTGCTTACCACTGAACTGTTCATTTTATATGCCTTTCAGTATTTGAAATACTAGTCACTGAGCTTCTTAGTGATCAAGAATTGACCACTGTGGAAACCAGGATATTGGGTTAAATGGACTTTTAATTTGACTCAGATAGATTATTAAGTGAGTCACATTTTATTAGTTCCCATTGAGAATATAATTCCTAGCCAGTTGCATTTTATTAATAAGAAGTAGATTCCCCCTACCCCTTGGGACAGTTTCCTCTGATTTGTCTGAGCAAGTGGGTGGTAGGAAAAAAAAAAGATATCTTTGTATATTTGCTAAATGTTTGTAATGAAAGAGAGAATTACTTGCTCTCTGAACAGTGAAAATCAAATGTCAGGTGGAAAACTAGAGCCACTGTACAATAGCTAGACTCAAGTATCCCAGGAGTTTTAAATTCCCCTACCAGATTTTGCATGGATTAGATAATTGCTTCATTGCCTTGGAGAGATGCGTCATTGCAACAATTGTACTGTAGTCCCGTTAGGCAGAAATGAGAAATGGCCATTGTCCAAACAGCAGGAGGTGGGGAGTAGCTACAGAGAAGAGTGAATGAAGAGAATTCTTTTTAGCAACTAGTAATTGAACTATAAAGTTGCCTGTCGCATGACTGAACTTTGCCTAAAGCAGGAGCACGAGTCCAAATTGTCCTTTCTTTCCTCTCTCCCTTTCTTTTATACTGACTTTTCTACTTCTCTCTGCTTTCATATTGCAACCAGTTCCTTTGCTCTCTTTTTCTTGTCCTTTCTTTCCCTGTATTAAACACCCCTTCCTTTATATTTTCCCTGCAGTGTTTTTTTTTCCAGGCCTTATTCTAATTTTATAGCTCAGTATCTCCCCTTTTTGTCTCCATTCATCATATCTGTGCTAATTTTGGTCATCTTTCCCACTCATCTTGTTCCCTTTCTTTAACATAACATAATGTAAAAATAACATAAAGTAACAATAACATAATGTAATAATAACATAATGTAACATAGCATAACATAACCAAAATATTATAGTTCAAAAGCCATGGTGGTGCAGTGGTTGGAAGGCAGTATTGCAGGCTACTTCTGCCAACTGCCAGCAGTTCGATTCTGAGTAGCTCAAGGTTGACTCAGCCTTCCATCATTCAGAAGTTGGTAAAATGAGGACTCAGATAGTTGGAAGCAATATGCTCACTTTGTAAATTGCTTAGAAAGGTCTATAAAGCACTGTGAAGTGGTATACAAGTCTAAGTGCTATTGCTATTGTTAAGTGCTATTAATATATATATTAAATTGAAAGACATAAATAAAGCAATAGCACTTAAACTTATATACCACTTCACGGTGCTTTACCACCCTCTCTAATGGTTTACAGAGTCAGCATATGGCCCCCAACAATCTGGGTCCTCACTTTACCCACCTCAGGAGGATGGAAGGCTGAGTCAACCTCTAGCCTGGTGAGATTCGATCTGCCAAATTGCAGGCAGCCGGCAGTCAGCAGAAGTAGCCTGCAGTACTGCATTCTAATCATTGCGCCACTGTGGCTCCTAGAAAGTACAGATTCAGTATAATAAAAAGGATTAGTATAAAATAAAACACTTTGAGATAAATAAGTTGATCAATATTATATTAAGCATTTTAAAATGCATACATTAATAAATCAGTAAAAACCTTTCTTCAATAGCCATAGTTAAAAATTTAGCCATTTGTTGCTGTAACATTAGAATTTTTATATGAATATAAAATTTTAATGTATTCAGAAATAGCTCCTCCTGGCCTTGATTTTAAAATAGGATGGATTACATCCTGCCAAAAACTCTTGTAAAAATCACATCCTTTCATTAGTACATCCCACACATCCTCTCTTCTTTTCTACAGTAAATGCTGCCTTTTCGTCCATTCCTTTTTATATCAGTCGTTACTTTCTACACCATTATTTTCCAATTATGTCAAGTTCATGCCACTTTCATTGGAGTTGCAGTAGGGCCATCTGCTAGCTGACCCTACCTGTCTTGTGTACCTTGCAGGTCCAAGAGGCTACGTTTCACCTGGAAAGCTCCAACAGTACCATTACGTCCCCAACTCAAAGCCCAGAACAACAACGTTGCCCCAGGGTGATACTGCTGGGAAAACATATCCTACTTGCAACTTCCCTCAAACTCCCAATCCCCCAGCGTACTTCAACACTCCAGTTTTACAGGTGAGTAAAATGCCAGTTTTTCAGCCACTCCTCTCTGTCTGTTTTTTTGCTTTGATTTTCAAGGACAATAGTACGGGTTGTGTACATGCAGTGAATTTATGACTGGAGACTGGCAGATGATGGCATTCCCTGTCCTGCTATGCTGATTTATATTTTAACAGGGCCATTTCAAAATTGGACATACCTCTCAAGTGATATTTTTTTCTCCAGGTAGTTTGTTAGAAATAGGATCTCAAATGGATTTAAATATGGAACAGCCCGGATATATTGACTCACCCTTGAGACATTTATAAAGTGAAACATGAGTGTGGATAAAATTTGAGAACTGGCAAGGTGTTGGTTAAATAAAAAACATACATGTAATGAGCAATGAAAACCAAAACAAAGGTAACAGATAACAGATAATCAGAGTTGGAAGGTTCTAGGAGTTCTAGGTCATCTAGCCCAACCCCCTGCCCAAGCGGGAGACCTGACACCATTTCTGACAAATGGCAGTCCAATCTCTTTTTGAAAGTCTCAAGTGATGGTGCTCTCACAGCTTCTGAGGGCAAGCTGTTCCATTGGTTGATTGTTCTCACTGTCAGAAAGTTTCTCCTTATTTCCAGGTTAAATCTCTCCTTGTTCAGTTTCCATCCATTATTCCTTCTCTGGCCTACAGGTGCTTTAGAAAATAGCTTGACCCCTTCCTCCCTGTGGCACCCCCTCAAGGCACCCCCTCAAGGCAGCCCCTTAAGGTAGATAAGAAGTAGCAGCCACATGAAGAATACATGTGGCTAACAATACATAAGACCACAAGAGGCACCCCATGGAAGGGGTGGCATTCAAAGTTAGGCATTCATTTGCTGCTTGTGTAGGAGCTAAAAGTCAAAGCTCTAATGTTGCAGCAAATCTTGCTTCCAAATCAGGACACAAGACCACAAAAGGTTGGAGAGTACAGGTTTTGTTTGTGCACAAAGGTTCAGAGCATTAGCATGGCAAATTCTGAACCCCTGGCTCTTCCTGAGGCGTCACTTTTATACATTTCATATCCTCAATCTAGCCCGGGGCGTTTCTTATGTTAAACTATACCAAAAAGGAGAAGTACATTTCTGTTATTTTCCAGACGCATCCTTATTCACTGAAACATGCTTACTTCCAGTTCAGCAATTTCATGGTTTTGCACAATATCTCTATAAGAAGCAAGGTTGTGTCAGAGGATTTATGGAAAATGCAAATTTTGTTTTTGACCTTCCAAGCTGCTTCATTTATTATTATTATTATTATTATTATTATTATTATTATTATTATTATTATTATTATTATTATTATTATTTTGAGAGTACAGTAGGACCCTGAAAAATTTAGTCTGCATGAACTCCAAATGAAAACTATTCACCATCATGACTAATACCATTTCTGTCTCATAACTAGAATCTGGAACTGGAAAAGATCTAGAAAACTTCTTTCCTCTTTTGTATAATGTTCCTCTGATTCCCCACTATCTTTCAACTGTATTCTTTAAAACAAGGACACTGAACCCTAGGCAAAATTAATTAAATATAGCCAGACCCAGGAATGTCAACTGCTTCTTTCAAAGTCAGGTGGCATTACTTTCTTCCTTGGAGAAACATTGAACACTTCCTGAATCCAGCTATCCATGTCCCACCTAGCTATTTGAAAGAGCAAAGAAGGACCTGAATTCAAATCACAGTTGGCAAAATTCAAATTACAGAAAGTCTTATCAAGTGAAATTATTTTCCAGAAATCTGCAGATTCATCCAGTATATGTGCAGTCACTTTGTCCTGTTCATTTCCTAAAATATTATAATTTAGCACAAGCATGAATCTGCAGATGAAATAAGTGCAGAGAACTGCCACGTTGCAATTTTTATCATCATTGTGTAGGCTGAAACATGAACTTTCATGAATGTTTGGTGTTATCTGATTCTGGTTTTATACCTTTATTGCTTTTTTTATCACTCCACTTATGTTGGTTCTCTAGTAAATTACAAAACTCCTTGAATCAATAATTGTGGGAAAGCCTCATGGGAGTAATCCCACCATCTCTTGCCACCTCTGTGTTTTAAGGATTGGCTACACTGAGATGTAACAGTCTGCCAAATTGTGGGGTCCCCTAAATGTCCTCTTGCCTTGTGGGATGGAATGGATGGCTTTAACCAACCCTCCATATTTGAGATCCAAGTATCCCAAAGAACAGATACTTATACTTTACCTCTTCAGATCACATCTCATCTGCTCCAAAATAAAGAGCAGATCTAGGTTGTGTCCTCTCACAAAAGTTAGGGATGCAATTACATGTGATGTAGTTGATGTTAGCCATTAAGACCATGAGCAAAAGAGCTACACCAAACTCCTTTCCCAGTGTATGAAGATCAAAGTCATCCAAGACTATAAAGAATTCCAGTACCAGCCACAAGATACCAAGATGAGATCCAAGAACTTTCAGAACAACTCAGCAATCTGTGCACTAGCAACCTCCATGGAGAACACACTTACTGCAGTGGACTTCTGCCATTATACTACTATAATTGGTCCATGCATATGAGCCTAGAGCAATAGTAGTCATCCTGGCAGCTAGTGCTATTAAAGCTAGAGTATTTGTAGGCAAATTGGCACTCCCTCAGACATCATAAATAATGATAGTGCATTGCAGAAACTGCTGTAGGAACTGCATCTTCAGGATACTGGTTCTGGGAACATTGAGCAGTGAAGGAGACAATTTTACAATTTTGTAACAGTAATGAGTCATCAGAATAAGGTTCTTTTCCTAAAAGTTAAACCTAATGTATTGGGAGAAGCTCACTCCCACTTTATGTCCCTCCTCAGATCAGCTGCTTTTGAATTTTAGTCCAGGGGTCTTCTGAGAAAGGACTAAATCCATCATTACAAATCGACCATTTAAACAGGCAAGAAGTCCAGAAGTGGAACACAGGGTAAAGCAGGAGAATGAGCAGCAAAAGGGGCCATGCATGAGCAAGAAATCCAGCTTCTAATGTTGTGATTAGCAGCACCAAGATGAAGTTTGTAGGCAGCTGTAAGCATGAAAGTGAGATTGGTCTGTGCATAATATCGTCCTCTAATGCCGCTGAATTCAAAAGAGTGAACAAAATTGTTTTTCACCCACTTCCCAAAGTGATAATAGTAAATGATGCAGCAATATGAAACTCTTTACTGGTAAAAGCAACAGAAAACCTGTAAGGCACCCAATGGGGACAGAACCCACAACATTGAATAATATGTAGTATCTGGCTTTCCTTCCCCATTTAAATCAATCTTCACAGCACAGACCGAGAACAGCTTTTCCTCAAGAACAGCAGGTGAAATATTCTTTAGAAGAGCAATAAAGCCATATTAATAAGGAATCTGGATGAGGCCTGGAAAGTACCAGTCAGGAGTAACACAGACAAAGGACTTTGCTGAAGGCAGATCTTGGCTCTTCCCTGCAGCCCAGCTGAGGATAAGATGAAGACAACATCAGGAAGACAAAGAGGAAAAGTA
Source organism: Laticauda laticaudata (assembly GCA_004320025.1). Taxonomy (NCBI): domain Eukaryota; kingdom Metazoa; phylum Chordata; class Lepidosauria; order Squamata; family Elapidae; genus Laticauda; species Laticauda laticaudata. The sequence continues at coordinate 15,364 of BHFT01056751.1, forward strand.
GTTACCAGGGATGCGTTGTTAAGCAAAAGAACTCAAAATAACAGTTCACTCGGTTCCCAATTCCTTTGTCTGAAACCAAATTCCATAATTTCCTGAAACAGACTAAGTATAACCAAAGCAGGATTATCTCCTGAATCTGCACCTTGTTCCTTAGTATTTCTGCTTGCCTGGGCAAATGTCAATTTCCTCTTTCTTCTTATTCAATGCCATGTGACATAGAAAGTGTCTCTCATTAGCAAAACACATTTTGGGTGCAGTCTTAGGAAATATCTCAGAGTCCCAGATTTCCCTTCCCTTTTTCCCACCAGCCTCCCAGACTGGTGCCTTTCCATGTGGGCAATGCCCAATCTGAAAGTTCCCAAAGGGAATATGGTCAGAACCAAGCTAGATCTTCCACCCTGAAGATCTTTCTTTGTATTGTCTGGATCTGGAAAGACTTCTTTAGTGGGGATAAGAGATTTGTGTTGCCCTTTCTCCTGGGATGGTGCGAGAAGACCACTGCAAACTGCATTTCAAGGCTCAAAACACTCTGGACATTTACTTTAGGTTTGCTGTGAGCTTGCCTTGTACCCAGAACTGAGTTGAATAATTCACAGTTCTATATGCCTGTCACTACTTCCATTTATTTTCTTTTCATTCATGCCTCTTACTGCTTAGCATTCAACATGCAAATTCAACAAGGTTACATAAGTCCACATACTGCAGAGCATTAGGAAGCCACACAGGCAAGAAAATTCATCTAACACCCAGGAGGAACTGGGCTCTTTATATATGTTAGCCTCAAGGTTTAAATCCTGGCTCTTTCTCTCCCCTTTTTGTTTCACTATTTTTCTCTTGGCTTAAAGATTCTGCTTCTTCTCTCTTGTTTATAATATGGCTTTCTCTGGTGTAAAAATGAGAGATTTCTGCCTTACCAGCTTCAAACTTATCACTTTCTGCAGGCTGGCAATTGACAATCAAACATTCTAATTTCTTTGGTCCAGGAGCTAATTTGTATCCTGTATAACTCCATAAATTTAGATACCTGCTCTGTCTCTGGGCATAGCTACTTGCCATAAATTTCAGAATTAATTTCTACTTCTTCAAGAAGTTTGCAGAAAGGCATCCCAGAAAGTTGATTTGCCTATCTGGATAGGACTGAGATGGACATGTTTATTTAATTTTTTGATATTGTTATAAGAAATATCCAGGTCCAGTTCCAAGCTGGGAGAAAGGCACTGGAGACAAAATGGAGGCTGGAGGCTGATTGGAAAGAGGGTCAATTTATTGATGAAGCAGAACCACGTGTGTGTAGCTCTGGTACAGCTGACCACTTGGAGTTGAGAGTGGGGGTATTTAAACTCTCTCTTAAGGCCCTGTCACACTGCCCAACGGATGCAAAACGGACACAATGGACGAGAAAAATGTTCCATCCGTTGTT